>MUZC01001370.1:6654-21319 GCA_002072015.1 Radix auricularia
TCTTTGTCTTGTATGTCTCAGCATGGGCGAGAGTTCAGCACCAATTAGTCTGTGTTTCCAATGGGCGAGAGCTCAGCACCAATTACTCTTTGTATGTCTCAGCATCGGTGAGAGTCCAGCACCAATTACTCTTTGTCTTGTATGTCTCAGCATGGGCGAGAGTTCAGCACCAATTAGTCTGTGTCCCCAATGGGCGAGAGCTCAGCACCAATTACTCTTTGTATGTCTCAGCATGGGCGAGAGTCCAGCACCAATTACTCTTTGTATGTCTCAGCATGGGCGAGAGTCCAGCAACAATTACTCTTTGTATGTCTCAGCATGGGCGAGAGTCCAGCACCAATTACTCTTTGTATGTCTCAGCATGGGCGAGAGTTCAGCACCATTTAGTCTGTGTCCCAGCATGGGCGAGAGTCCAGCACCAATTACTCTTTGTATGTCTCAGCATGGACGAGAGTCCAGCATTAATTAGTCTTTGTCTTTTATGTCTCAGCATGGGCGAGAGTCCAGCACCAATTACTCTTTGTATGTCTCAGCATGGGCGAGAGTCCAGCACCAATTACTCTTTGTCTTGTATGTCTCAGCATGGGCGAGAGTCCAGCACCAATTAGTCTGTGTCCCAGCATTAGGAGAGTTAAGCACCAATTACTCTTTGTCTTGTATGTCTCAGCATGAGCTAGAGTTCAGCACCAATTACTCTTTGTCTTGTATGTCTCAGCATGGGCGAGAGTCCAGCACCAATTAGTATGTGTCCCAGCATGGGCGGGTGTCCAGCACCAATTAGTCTTTGTCTTGTATGTCTCAGCATGGGCGAGAGTTCAGCACCAATTACTCTTTGTCTTGTATGTCTCAGCATGGGCGAGAGTGCAGCACCAATTACTCTTTGTCTTGTATGTCTCAGCATGGGTGAGAGTGCAGCACCAATTACTCTTTGTATGTCTCAGCATGGGCGAGAGTCCAGCACCAATTACTTTTTGTCTTGTATGTCTCAGCATGGGCGAGAGTCCAGCACCAATTAGTCTGTGTCCCAGCATGGGCGAGAGTTAAGCACCAATTAGTCTTTGTCTTGTATGTCTCAGCATGGGCGAGAGTTCAGCACCAATTACTCTTTGTTTTGTATGTCTCAGCATGGGCGAGAGTTCAGCACCAATTAGTCTGTGTCCCAGCATGGGGAGAGTTAAGCACCAATTACTCTTTGTCTTGTATGTCTCAGCATGTGCGAGAGTTCAGCACCAATTACTCTTTGTCTTGTATGTCTCAGCATGGGCGAGAGTCCAGCACCAATTACTCTTTGTTTGTCTCAGCATGGGCGAGAGTTCAGCACCAATTACTCTTTGTATGTCTCAGCATGGGTGAGAGTCCAGCACCAATTACTCTTTGTCTTGTATGTCATAGCATGGGCGAGAGTTCAGCACCAATTAGTCTGTGTCCCCAATGGGCGAGAGCTCAGCACCAATTACTCTTTGTATGTCTCAGCATGGGCGAGAGTCCAGCACCAATTAATCTTTGTATGTCTCAGCATGGGCGAGAGTTCAGCACCAATTACTCTTTGTATGTCTCAGCATGGGCGAGAGTCCAGCACCAATTAGTCTTTGTCTTGTATGTCTCAGCATGGGCGAGAGTCCAGCACCAAATACTCTTTGTATGTCCCAGCATGGGCGAGAGTCCAGCACCAATTACTCTTTGTATGTCTCAGCATGGGCGAGAATCCAGCACCAATTAGTCTTTGTCTTTTATGTCTCAGCATGGGCGAGAGTCCAGCACCAATTACTCTTTGTATGTCTCAGCATGGGCGAGAGTCCAGCACCAATTACTCTTTGTATGTCTCAGCATGGGCGAGAGTCCAGCACCAATTGCTCTTTGTATGTCCCCGCATGGGCGAGAGTCCAGTACCAATTACTCTTTGTATGTCTCAGCATGGGCGAGAGTCCAGCACCAATTACTCTTTGTCTTGTATGTCTCAGCATGGGCGAGAGTCCAGCACCAATTAGTCTGTGTCCCAGCATGGGGAGAGTTAAGCACCAATTTCTCTTTGTCTTGTATGTCTCAGCATGGGCGAGAGTTCAGCACCAATTACTCTTTGTCTTGTATGTCTCAGCATGGGCGAGAGTCCAGCACCAATTAGTATGTGTCCCAGCATGGGCGAGAGTCCAGCACCAATTAGTCTTTGTCTTGTATGTCTCAGCATGGGCGAGAGTCAAGCACCAATTAGTCTTTGTCTTGTATGTCTCAGCATGGGCGAGAGTTCAGCACCAATTACTCTTTGTCTTGTATGTCTCAGCATGGGCGAAAGTTCAGCACCAATTAGTCTGTGTCTTGTATGTCTCAGCATGGGCGAGAGTTCAGCACCAATTAGTCTTTGTCTTGTATGTCTCAGCATGGGTGAGAGTTCAGCACCAATTACTCTTTGTCTTGTATGTCTCAGCATAAGTGAGAGTTCAGCACCAATTAGTCTTTGTCTTCTATGTCTCAGCATGGGCGAGAGTTCAGCACTAATTACTCTTTGTATGTCCCAGCATTGGCGAGAGTCCAGCACCAATTAGTCTGTGTCCCAGCATGGGCGAGAGTCCAGCACCAATTACTCTTTGTCTTGTATGTCTCAGCATGGGCGAGAGTCCAGCACCAATTAGTATGTGTCCCAGCATGGGCGAGAGTTCAGCACCAATTAGTCTGTGTCCCAGCATGGGTGAGAGTCCAGCACCAATTACTCTGTGTCCCAGCATGGGTGAGAGTCCAGCACCAATTAGTATGTGTCCCAGCATGGGCGAGAGTTCAGCACCAATTAGTCTGTGTCCCAGCATGGGTGAGAGTCCAGCACCAATTAGTATGTGTCCCAGCATGGGTGAGAGTTCAGCACCAATTAGTCTGTGTCCCAGCATGGGTGAGAGTCCAGCACCAATTACTCTTTGTCTTTTATGTCTCAGCATGGGTGAGAGTGCAGCACCAATTATTCTTTGTATGTCTCAGCATGGGCGAGAGTCCAGCACCAATTTTTCTTTGTCTTGTATGTCTCAGCATGGGCGAGAGTCCAGCACCAATTAGTCTGTGTCCCAGCATGGGGAGAGTTAAGCACTAATTACTCTTTGTCTTGTATGTCTCAGCATGGGCGAGAGTTCAGCACCAATTACTCTTTGTCTTGTATGTCTCAGCATGGGCGAGAGTCCAGCACCAATTACCCTTTGTTTGTCTCAGCATGGGCGAGAGTTCAGCACCAATTACTCTTTGTATGTCTCAGCATGGGTGAGAGTCCAGCACCAATTAGTCTGTGTCTCAGCATGGGCGAGAGTCCAGCACCAATTACTCTTTGTATGTCTCAGCATGGGCGAGAGTCCAGCACCAATTAGTCTGTGTCCCAGCATGGGCGAGAGTCCAGCACCAATTAGTCTGTGTCCCAGCATGGGCGAGAGTCTAGCACCAATTAGTCTGTGTCCCAGCATGGGCGAGAGTACAGCTCCAATTAGTCTGTGTCCCAGCATGGGTGAGAGTTCAGCACCAATTAGTCTGTATCCCAGCATGGGTGAGAGTTCAGCACCAATTACTCTTTGTATGTTTCAGCATGGGCGAGAGTCCAGCACCAATTAGTCTTTGTCTGGTATGTCTCAGCATGGGCGAGAGTCCAGCACCAATTAGTTTTTATCTTGTATGTCTCAGCATGGGCGAGAGGCCAGAACCAATTACTCTTTGTATGTCTCAGCATGGGCGAGAGTTCAGCACCAATTACTCTTTGTATGTCTCAGCATGGGCGAGAGTCCAGCACCAATTAGTTTTTATCTGGTATGTCTCAGCATGGGCGAAAGGCCAGCACCAATTACTCTTTGTATGTCTCAGCATGGGCGAGAGTTCAGCACCAATTACTCTTTGTATGTCTCAGCATGGGCGAGAGTCCAGCACCAATTAGTCTGTGTCCCAGCATGGGCGAGAGTCCAGCACCAATTAGTCTGTGTCCCAGCATGGGCGAGAGTCCAACACCAATTAGTCTGTGTCCCAGCATGGGCGAGAGTCCAGCATTAATTACTCTTTGTATGTCTCAGCATGGGCGAGAGTCCAACACCAATTAGTCTTTGTATGTCTCAGCATGGGCGAGAGTCCAGCACCAATTAGTCTTAGTATGTCTCAGCATGGGCGAGAGTCCAGCACCAATTAGTCTTTGTATGTCCCAGCATGGGCGAGAGCTCAGCACCAATTAGTTTGTGTCTTGTATGTCCCAGCATGGGCGAGAGTCCAGCACCAATTAGTCTGTGTCTTGTTGCAGACCACTAGTATGTCCCTCTGGCGACACCTTTCTGTATTAGCTCAATCAGAACGCCATTTTATTCTATTGAATTTCACTTTGCAATAGTCCAAAAATCACAACACAATATTTAAACAATCACAATCACAACACAAAAGTCTTTCAATCCCAATCACGACAATCTTACATCGTTATGGCGAAGCTGACTAACCCCTCACACTTTATTAGACAGGGACTAAATCTGTCATAATATATCAAATGGTCTATCTTTAAAAATGCACATTAAGCTGCGAAAAACAGAATGCTACGAAAGCAAAAATAATAATAAATATTCTTATTTAAGACATTTATTTTCATAGTCCAAGCATTATTAATTAATGAATTCACCTCATTAGAAGGTTGTTGAAGGTAATTTTGAACATATATAATTGTTAAAAACTACAACCTGAAAACAACGGAAATTTCTTGCATCATTTGCTGCTACTCCATGTTGGGTTACGTCATTAGTCTAATTGTTGCTGCCATCTGAAACTCCCTGCTGGAATAATAGGATTAAATAACAATATCCGCATGTAACGACTGGGTTCGTGCTATTTACTGACGTACACCGGTAGTTAGCTCAAGGATTAGCCATTCCAAAGGCATGAGTCAAGTACTCGGTAGTATTTATGTGTTTTTTTTTGGAGCGAAGCAATGGAAGTTAATGCTTGTTAGCATAATGGGACATATGGGACATATGGTAACGGGGCAAGCTATGAATTAATCCCACTTACCATTTCTTATGACAACAACACTTCAGAATTTCAAGCAGTGAAGTTGAAAATAGCAAACGTTGAATGAGCACCGACGATTGAGTCTGCATATTTTAATAATTTATAGAAGTTTAGTAAAGACATATTTATGACATTTTGTTGGTGTTAACTTCATACCTCAAACACATATTACAGACAGATCTTTCCCAACCGTTTGCACTTTTCCTCGCTGACGTGTGCTACTAGAAACCGTTTGCTTACGTACCAAGTCCCATGTCAATGATTCTAAACAAGCATTCTAATCAAGAGCAACGGTAAGCGAATTATAATACTGTGATCCGCAGATAACACAAGGGTTTGTAAAGGTATATAATAATATATTAACATTCTGGTAATATCAGTAAATTTGGCAAAGGTATACACACACACCACACACATAAACATTAATATATACAGACGTATATATATATATATATATATATATATATATAGTATGTCCATGCCATACATACTACTGTTTACGGACAAATAGCAACATGTGGAACGGAAAGGCATATTTTGTGATGCCATTAAAATAAGTTAATATGGAGGATCAGTTATATTTATCATGTTATATTTATCATGCTATACTTATCCTATAATATTTATCATGTTATATTTGTCATTTTATATTTATCCTGTTATATTTGTCATGATAGATTTATCATGTTATATTTGTCATAATAGATTTATCATGTTATATTTGTCATGTTATATTTGTGATGATATATTTATCATGATATATTTATCATGATATATTTATTATGTTATATTTGTCATGTTATATCTGTCATGATATATTTATCATGATATATTTGTCAGGTTATGTTTGTCATGATAGATTTATCATGATATATCTGTCATGATATATTTATCATGTTATATTTGTCATGTTATATCTGTCATGATATATTTATCATGTTATATTTGTCATGTTATATTTGTCATGTTATATTTATCATGTTATATGTGTCATGTTATATTTGTCATGTTATATTTGTCATTTTATATTTATCATGACATATTTATTATGTTATATTTGTCATGTTATATTTATCATGTTATATTTGTCATGTTATATTTGTCATGTTATATTTGTCATGTTATATTTGTCATGCCTACAGTGTTCATCATGCTCTCCCGCTCATCCATTTTAACGAAGATGTTTGTAGCATTAATATCTTTGATCAAAAGCCAAGTCTATTATCGTTACTAATAAAAGGCCAATCGCTGACTGACTCATCGTTAGTTCTCTTACTTCACGTGTAGGTAGAAGCATGAAACTTTTGGAGGTTGCTAAGTACACTCCCACGACAATAACAGGCAAAAGAAATAATTAAGCTTTCACTCTGCCAGGGGGGGGGCGGGCAAATGTATTTTTTTCCCGTTACTTGAACTATTTAAAAAAAAAACTGATTGATCACTCACTCTCCAACATCCCATGTAGGTAGAAGCATGAATGTTTGGGAAGTTGTTGAGTACACTAGCGCGATGATTACAGGGGTCGGTGGCCCAAATGTAGTTTTTTCCTTACATGAGCGATGTAAAAATTTGTTTAAATTTTGGTTACTATATAATTGGATGGATCTATCCCAAACTTGGTATATAGTCAATTTAAAGCCATTTAAAATATGTGACATGACCTAATTATTGGAGTTTATATTAATTTGTTGAAAGGATTTTTTTTGTTGTTGTTGATATCCCGTTTTGAGTGTGTAAGTGTTTGCAAGTGTGTGTGTGGGGTAAGGGGGCGCGTGTGTTTTTTAATTATTTTTTTATGTCTAACAATGTTGCGCGTTTAACAAGACTACATGTATTTATATTCTTAAACCATTCATGCTTGTTTGAAAATCACGTCTTGACAATATTTTCTTTAGTTGAATCTCTTAACATTATCAACTTATTTTATTTTATTATTATTATTATTATTATTATAATTCTTAAATTATTTAAATATTAGACTAATTGAAGATATTGTCATTTTATACCATCCATTATTTTTTTTAAAATGGTGATGTTTATATTGAAATACACGACTTTGACATGTTAAAAGTTAAATACATGTACAAATAAAAATCAAATATATAATGTATTCAATATGTTATTTATCTTGCACATGTGTGAAACCAGGTTTATAGTACAAACAATTTATTCGTGTCGGTATTAACATTATAAGAAAACAAAAACCTTTATCAGTCTTTATTTCATATCAATAGTAAAAGCGAATGTTTGGGATGATTGCTTTCATGAATTACCACAAACGAAAAGATGAAATGATAAACAAAAATTACCTGGATTTTCTAGAAAGGAATTGGATTATGTACGAGTGTAATTATCAATTAGGAAGATTAGCTGACATCGAGTCTTATGTGCTGAAAGATTGATTAGAATATTGTCAATTTAATTATTGGTAATAGACATTTAGTGGTGCTGACATCACTTAGTGCTGCTGACATCACTTGACATGACGACAAGTTTATGTATCAGATGACATTGTCATTGAAGTTTTCATCTTGACTTTCTTAGTAGTTGGCATAAACACATCTTTTTTTTTTCTGTAGAAGTCTGAAATCATTAGTTAAATATCATGTTGTGGTAATACACCATAGACTTCTATATATTTTTCATTGTCTCATAAAATTATTCTTCAATCTGATCCAGGCGTGGTATATAAATAAATCAACGTTAAGGATTGAACGCAGAAAGTAATTCCAACGAATCCACAGTAGAAACTGATCTATTTAAAACGGGATCTATTATGAAACAGAATCATTCTGGTAAATGAATCAAAACAGACTGGGATCTCATTATACAATAGAATAATTCTAGGTTACCAGAGATCACATCTAGTCAAGGAATTACACCTTGAAAGAGTTCTCATTTTGTAAGTTTCAAGCCATACGCAAAAAACTTCGAGACAAGACCCCAAATGATAGCGGCAAAGCGTGAAAGAATAAGTCCAATCAACACGCCAAGAAGTGTTAGGGAACAGGAAACGTGCACCCAAAGAATGGTAACAGTGGATTAAATTCACTAACGTTGATAAGAGAGGGCGAAAGAAAGAAAATAGAAATGAATAACAGTCGTACAAGAGCGCAAGATTCCCAAAAAATGAATATGCATATACAAATAAGACAATGAAGTACAAATCAAGTGGTACAAAAAGAACTTCGTTGACACACGTGCTAAGGAAGCAGCACATGTAACTCACCAGGAAATAATGTGGGAAATGTTCACCACTGTAGGAGGCAAAAAAAAGGGGGGGGGGAATTACTATTTTTGGCTTGGGATTACACGTAGCTCAGTTTTCATTTTATTGTATTCATTTTATTTTTTGTGCTTTTTGTTAGCTGAGGAGGCCAAAACGTTCGTTAACTGTGACGGCTTGTCAGGCCTTTACATACCCTGTTTATACAACATATATTTATGTATTTAAGGACCTGATTGCAGTCTCAGCCATATGTTGTTGGTAAACGAGGGAAAGCAAAATGGGAAGGATTACAGTGCCGGTTTTAGGCAAACGTCAACTAGGCAGCAGCCTAGGGCTCCCGATTAGTCTCATCATTGGTGCGGACTTCGCACAAGAATCCTTCATATTATTAATTTTAAAAATTATTTTTCAATTAAATTTAGGGCCACAAAAGACACATATCTATTTTGTGCTCCTGAAAATAAGTCTTTTTGTAAAACAAAATTACTGCAAAAAATGTGATTTTTTTGTATGTGTGAATTGAAATGTTAGGTTAAGTTGTACGAGAATGCACTTAAGTCGTTCAAGACTGCACTTAAGACACATCTTTTCAAAATCTATTGAAAAGTTGAAGAAAACAGCTTTTTTCAATGATTAACGTATGTGTAACGTACTGTCATTCATTATTTTTATATTTTTTTTTAGTCCCATAACCTCTTTTTTTTTCGAGGTCGTAGGGATTCTAATGTTTCCATTAGAATATTCTCGGGCTTAATGGACACTGGCGGCGCCCATCCCTCTCAGGTCAACGGAGGATTTTCGTAGCGTTAGTGCCTTTCTCAACATTTTTATGGTGGCTTTTCGTGGGCTCGATCCCACGCCCCTCAGCTTGTGAGGCGAGCGCTCTTTTGACTTCGCTACCCAGCCGCGGCCATTCATTATATGAATGTTTATTTAATGATTATAGAGATATGTGTGTTAATATCTTCATGTAAAGCGTTTAGGACCCAGCTCCTTACTGGAATACAGCGCTATATAAATTGTCCATCTATTGTTATTATTATTATTAAAGTTTTTTCATTGATTGATGGACAAAAAGAATTAAGCCAAAGGTTTTTATTCTTTGAATTTAGTACACAAGCCACCACTGCTAAATCAACCCAACACCGTTTATTATCAGAGATATCTGTTCCTTGTTTCGTCTCTAAGCTAGTCGGTAAGCGGGTTTGATTTACATCTATGTAGGCAAACAGAAATGTTAATGAGTTAAAGAAAAAAAAATGACGAAAAAATGTTATTTGAACGCTTCAGCTTGTTGATTGGTGCATTTAATGCTATAGAAAGGCTCGCATTAAAATATAATTGAAATCCTTGTTGCAGTAGCTCATTGTGTTAGTCCATGACCCAGGCTAAAGCTCGCCCGACAATTTACCGGTATTGTGAGCCACCACTGCGGGTTAATTAGCCCCCATTGACATTTGGAGTTAATGTAACGAATTAAAGTATTCGTGACTATGTTTTTAGCTTGGGCCACTCACAATAAGAGGGTGGGGGAGGGGGGAGTGAATGTTTTTAGGACATTGTAATTTTTATAGTTATGTAAGGCGCCTCACTCTCAGAAATGCCAGCGTTCGGTGTTTAGAAAAAAATAATAATATTTAAAAAAAAAAAAAAAAAACCAACACCTTCCCTTGAACGGTATAAAACACGGTTATTTCTGTTCATGTCGTAATTAAACTGACGTATGCAAAAGCAAACGCTGAAGGTACGCACAGCTTGTTTTTGGTTTTGGTTAAGTTTATTAATGTATCAGCAATAAATAACACATGTTTTCTTTCCTTAGTCATGATTTGTGAGTGTGATTTTCTTTTGAACATTTATTTAACAATCAGTTTTTTTTAACATTAAATCCTTTATATATTTACATGCGTGCGTGTCGAAAAAACTTTGAATCGATTTTTAACCCATTTCCTCGTAAGCTAGGGAGCTGAAATTTTGCAGGCAGACTTGAGCAAATGATAAAAATTAGGTATCAAAGTTTCAGATAAATCGAATGTTCTTTAATTGAATTATTGAGTTGTTACATTATTTTATTTATCTCTATGTATCACGTTAATTTTTGAGATAGAGTGTCGTGGTGCGAATTCTGTTCAACAACCTTTCCTTTGGTGCAATAAGGTGCTCATTACATTGACAATACTTTTAAAAATTATATTCACGATCGGTGCGTATTATATTAAATGCGTTTTACGAGACATAACTAGAATGTTGTATTTTCGGATTGTTTTGCCCTGCGTATTATAATGAACATTCTTTTAGTTATGTCGCGTAGATAAAGGATTTATAGTCATTAACTTGCTTTTAAAGGTTTTTTTAAATTATTATTTCGAAATGAACTAATAATATTTTCTATTGCTGTTAAACTAAAGTAATTATTTAAGATACATTTTATGAGTTTGCATATTGCTTACGCTAACTGAAATGCAAAGAAAACACTTCCATCCTCGTAACGGGAGCTTAATGTTTCATACAGAGCACGTTAGTTAGATATTCCTGAAGACGTCCATAACGTTAACACAATAGAGATCCATCCATCCAAAATGCGAACAGTTTGCTTCCTGGCGTTTATAACCCAGGTGAGTTTTACTCAAATTAACTCACGTATAGTTTTATGTATACCTTTTTACAAATATGTATCCCTTGTAAGCGAAATTATATTGTTTAATCTCTTGTTATTTTTCCCTCACAAATAAATTATTATTTATTTCCAGGTTCTTTTGATAAATGCAAGTAAGTATTTATAATGTTAGAATAATTTTTTTTTTAATTTACAAATTATTTTTTTCGATTGGGATATGATAAAATATCATATGATTTAAAGCTGGATATAAAAATTAGTACAATTGTATTAATTAAAATATTGTTCAAACTGGAAATACTAGGGAGAAAATGATATATTGTACAGATTAATTATTGCTAAGTATTAAGAAAGAATTGTGCATCAAACAATATTAATATTCCTACATTAAATTTTGAAATGGCATTCCCGAGTACGACCTTAAGATTCTTATAATGATATTGCTGATTACGACCTTATAATGACATTCCCAAGTACAATCTTATAATTACATTCCCGATTTGGACGTTATAACGACATTCCTGACCACGATCTTATAATGACATTCCTGACCATGATCTTATAATAACATTCCAGAGTAAGATCTTATAATAACATTCCCGAGTAAGATCTAATAATAACATTGTTCATAAACTACGTTAACCTTATTTACTTTAACAACCAAAATGTCCACTAACCTTGTCCTCAGATCCACAGGACGATGAGCTAACAGGGAAGTACAGGAGAAACACTGTGATACGCAGAGCTGATGCCAACATCGGTAAGTCCGTCTGAGGACCGTAAGAAGTCTCAACGTTTATAAACATTCACGTCTTTAATACCACTGTAAGGGAAAGATGATGATCTGTTGATATATTTTTTAGTTGATATCGTTTGTTAAAATGAAATTATATAGAAATATAACACTTTACTAAAACATCATCTCTCTCTGTTTCTCTCTATCTCTCTCTCTCTCTCTCTCTCTATCTCTCTCTCTCTCCCTGTTTCTCTCTCTCTCTCTTTTCCTCTCTCCTAATAAACCATTCAATCGCCAAATTACTATATATCTGGAGAGACCATACCTATAGTCAAACAGAGCAACTTTACAACCAATTGTTGAGAGCAACATTGGGGACACCGTGTGTATTGGTGGAGACCATACCTATAGTCAAACAGAGCCACTTTACAACCAATTGTTGAGAGCAACATTGGGGACACCGTGTGTATTGGTAGAGACGTGGAGTCAATTAAAAAGTCGGAAGTTTTTTAGCAGTTAAAATGTTAACATGCTTCAAGGTAGATTGTTTTATTTTTGTTTTGTTTTTTGTTTTTTTTAATTAAATTATTTGGCTTTTCTCTTATTTCGATAAAGAGCGTCACTTACTTTAAAAAATAATTTATCTTCTTAGAGATTCATGAATCATTAGGAATTTGCCTCCCCTTATAAAGTGCAGCCCGGTGTATTCCCCCCCCCTACTCCCTGGGTACTGATCCAAATCGCAAAAAAAAAAAAATTCCTTTTGTGATTTACTTTTTATTTTTTGTTTGGAGAAAATGATTTAAACTTTTCATTTGTATGTTCAAGAAATATGATCTTTACAGTCTACAGTAACACTAGAGGCGAATATTTAAATGTGTATTGATAAATGGAAATAGGCTTCATATAGAGTCATAATTACAGTCAACATTAATTGTTGTGATTCGCCTGAGAAGCCTTTGAACTAGGTAGCTATTTGGGTTATCACTGGTAGCTATAAGCTGTGGTGTGAAGCTCTGTCCGAACAAAATATCGTGTAACTCGAGCTAAGCTTTAAGTGATGGCAAGACTTACCTCAGTTGAAGTTAAGCTCTCGGTGCTAAAAATAGAAATTAGTGTCCGCTGCCCAAACAATCCAGGGCTTTAACGCGGCAATCTCGCCATTTCTGAATTTGTCAAAAGATCTAATTATTTTATGTCCTATTTTTGGTCAATATTATTTTAAATTTCATGAAATTTCTTATAACACATTATGGATATCACAGAACGAAACGTTTTGATTTCATAAATTCTTTGCGAGCCGCAAAGTGGACACAGAAAAGTCACATGTGGCTCGCTTACTGCGTTTGGCCACCGTTGCTGTAAATCTTAATATTTATAAATTAACATTTCTCTTTAACTTTTTCAAATTTTAATATCTCTGTGTCTTATTGATCTTGAACTTGAACTGTCCATTAACCTGACGTTGGGTCTTTGGGGCACCATTTTGAACTGCACACTATCTCATGCCACTGTCACGGTTCTGAGCTGCCTTCTGGGAGTCGCTAAATGACAGGCCGGTCCACTCTTTGATATCGTCCTCCCATCTCTTCCTTGGTCTGCCTCTTTTCCTTCTTCCCTGGACTGTGCCTTGCAATATAGTCTTTGAGAGGCCTCCAGATCTTGTCACGTGTCCATACCATTGTAATTTCCTCTTTTTAAATTAGATGAGATGGTCCTCGTAAGGGCCAATGACAGCACTTATTTTATCGCGGACCGCTTCGTTCGTGATGTGCGCTGTGTAGGAGATGTTTAGTACCCTTTCGAAAACATCTCATCTCTAGCGCATTAATTCTTTTTTGGAGGTCTGCGGTGAGCGTCCAAGCCTCACAACCATAAAGGAAGACTGACATCGCCAAAGAGCGCATTAGTCGAATCTTTGATCTCATGGAGAGCTCCTTGAATTGCCAGATGTGTTTAAGTTTGCTTATTGCTGCAGTTGTTTGGGCCATTCTGGCAAGAATTTCTGGCTTTGAACATTCATTGGATATTATAGCCCCTAGATATTTAAAGGTAGGGACTTCCTCGAATTTTTGCTCGTTTATCCGTATTTCACTTGTGAATTTACTGTTTGCCATGACCTTGGTCTTCTCTGCATTGATTTCCATTCCATAGGCCACTGTTGTCTTCTCTAGCTTTGCAAGGAATTCTTTTAGTTCGTCCTCGCTGCCAGCTAGGCCGTCTATGTCATCGGCGAAGCATAGGTTAGTTATAGTTCTCCCTCCGATGCTGACTGTTCTGACATGGTTTTCTAGCACATCTGTCATTATTCTTTCAAGGAAGAGGTTGAAGAGGATGGGGGAAAGTAAACACCCTTGTCTGACACCAACAGTGGTCTTGAACCAATCTCCCAGCTTGCTGTTGTAGAGTATTATGCTGGTTGCTCTGTTGTACAGGTTCTTGATCACAGCAATGAGGTTAGCATTTAAGTTGAATTTGTGCATAGTTGCCCACAGTGCCGCATGCCACACTCTGTCAAACGCCTTTTTAAAGTCTATGAAGATATGGTAGGGGTCGCTCTGGTGTGTTATCTGGAATAAAAATTTATATTCCTTAAATGCAAAAAAAATGCAAAAAAGGTGTCGAACTGAAACCAAACAAAATAAAAATCTTACCAAACAAGCACAGTCCAAATATGTCTTAAACCTCTGAACCTTTTTACAAATCTGATAGCAGAAGACTAATTGTAGCACTCCTGCATCTAACCCTTAAACCAATTTTATAACTCAAATACCACTACATCTCATTCTAAAACCTCTACATGTGAATATAACACCTCCACATCCAAATCTAACACCTACACATCTAAATCCAACACCTACACATCTAAATCTAACACCTCCACATCTAAATCTAACACCTCCACATCTAAATCTAACACCTCCACATCTAAATCTAACACCTTCACATCTAAATCTAACACCTCCAAATCTACATCTAATACCTCTAAATCTAAATCCAACACCTCCACATCTAAATCTAACACCTCCACATCTAAATCTAACACCTCCACATCTAAATCCAACACCTCCACATCTAAATC
>MUZC01001370.1:21622-34592 GCA_002072015.1 Radix auricularia
TCCAAGCATGTCTCGGGTTCTAAATCTAACACCTCCACATCTAAATCTAACACCTCCACATCTAAATCCAACACCCCCACATCTAAATCTAACACCTCCACATCTAAATCTAACACCTCCACATCTAAATCTAACACCGCCACATCTAAACCTAACAATATAACAGATCGAAATCTAACAACGTTACACCCAGCATTAACACCAATGATGCGCTACTTATTAATTTCATTTTCAAAAATAACCTTGACTCCCCCAGTATAAAATCTAACAGCCCCGCCATAACTTTAAACACACCCTCACCTCAACAGTTTGCACCCAAGAACCCTTGGAGCTTGGCATAGTCCTGGACACTTCCTCGTCCATAATTGAAAAAGACTTCAAAACCTGCAAGGAGTTTTTACAGAAGTATCTCCAGCAGTTTGACGTAGGATCTGGCCCGAGCAGTGTCAGGGTTTCCCTCATTACATACGCCGAGAATATATACCCTCAGGTCAGTTGTCTGATAATTGTCGGGGTGTTGAGTTTGACCTAATGTGTATGTTCGTAGTGTCAAGTAGTGGGATTATGTTTGATATTTCCATTGACAAGTTTCAGAATTTATTTACATGCTGTTATATTTTTACCACGGCTCCACTTTTAAGGCTATTTTTGTATTTTAAAAATGAAGTTTAGAAATCTATATATTGTGTTTAAAATTGGTTTTCAAGATCCAGAATCTTTGTTCTTGCCTTATCAATAAATAATTATAATTAAATCATCCCAACATCACATATTTTGATACAGTTATATACGGATAACTTCAGTTCATATTTTTGTGCACAATATCAAATATAAAAACTAGGACTGCGGAAATTAACGATTAATTTCTCGATTAATCGGTAAAAAGTTGTTTTTTTATATTTTAATCGATAAAATAGTGATTAAATTGAAAGACAATGTCTTAAAAATGTCATTCGATTTCTTAATAAATAAATATTAATGATTGATAATATAGTTTGCTTTTTTACGTACAAACTTCTCCATTTAAAAGAAAAAAGATTTTAAAGTGTCAACTTTAAAGTAAGCTACTTTTATCAGGAAAATGATATCAAAAATTAAACTTTTTTTTTTAAATTAATAACAATAAAATAAAAAGTTTTAAATTTATTGACATTATATTGAACTACTTATTTTTAAATTTTAAAAAAATGTCAATTGCCTGTTTTTGTTACTTTCCTTGAAATTTCCAGTATAATGACGTCTATCTTATTATTAGCTTTCATAAAAATTATCGATGAATGATTCGGTAATTTTTCAAAAGTTAACAATTAAATTTAATTTCATCGATAACAGCCCTAATTAAAACCCTTTGATTCTAATGTTTCTATTTCTTTATTTCTAGCTTATATGGGATTTAGATGGGGAGAGATGGCTTAAATTATTGGAAATAATTTTTTTTTTTTGTTATACGGCTTGGACCCATGACATGTTCTGAGTCCGAGCATGTCTCGGGCCCAAGCATGTCCCGGGCCCAAGCATGTCCCGGGTCCAAGCATTCCCGGGTCCAAGCATGTCCCGGGTCCAAGCATCTCTCGGGCCCAAGCATGTCCCGGGTCCAAGCATCTCTCGGGCCCAAGCATGTCCCGGGTCCAAGCATCTCTCGGGCCCAAGCATGTCCCGGGTTCAAGCATGTCCCGGGTTCAAGCATGTCCCGGGTTCAAGCATCTCTCGGGCCCAAGCATGTCCCGGGTCCGAGCATCTCTCGGGCCCAAGCATGTCCCGGGTCCAAGCATGTCTCGGGCCCAAGCATGTCCCGGGTCCAAGCATGTCCCGGGTCCAAGCATGTCTCGGGCCCAAGCATGTCCCGGGTTCAAGCATGTCTCGGGCCCAAGCATGTCCCGGGTCCAAGCATCTCTCGGGCCCAAGCATGTCCCGGGTTCAAGCATGTCCCGGGTCCAAGCATGTCTCGGGTTCAAGCATGTCCCGGGTCCAAGCATGTCCCGGGTTCAAGCATGTCCCGGGTTCAAGCATGTGTCGGGTTCAAGCATGTCCCGGGTCCAAGCATGTCCCGGGTTCAAGCATGTCTCGGGCCCAAGCATGTCCCGGGTTCAAGCATCTCTCGGGCCCAAGCATGTCCCGGGTTCAAGCATCTCTCGGGCCCAAGCATGTCCATCTCTCGGGCCCAAGCATGTCCCGGGTTCAAGCATCTCTCGGGCCCAAGCATGTCCCGGGTTCAAGCATCTCCAGGTTCCAAGTAGGCCCGGGTCCGAGTATGTCCAAGGAATCAAATACTTGTCATGAGTTGGTATAAAGTTCAGTCTCATTAACTTAATGTTCACACTTGTCTCTACAGGACTCATTCAATCTCAACACTTACTCCCTCAAATCTGAGGTTATCGACGCGGTTGGCCGAGTACCGCACAGGATGGTCGGAAGAACCTACACACACTTGGGTATCGAGCACTTGGACAAGGTCCAGATGGCAGACAACGTTGTCCGACCTGGGGTGGTCAAGGTTGGGCTGATCATCACAGACGGTCAATCAACGAAGTAAGTTCGTCCTCAGCGAGTACAAACACGTCGGAATGGGAAGACTGAGAGCTGTTGACGTTTGTTTTAAAAAGAATACAATCTGAAAAAAAAAAAACGAAAAAATTTTTGTTATTATTTGACCAACCATTTTTGACTTGGGACAGTAAAATTACCATAAAATGACCGTGTAATCCACCGGATAATCTAAAAACAAGATCCATTTTTGTGGCTTATAAAATATTTAGGAACAAAAAATAGCGGTTTAAAAAAAAAAGAAAATATTTTTAAATACCAGGTTTTTATAAGTGTACTAAAAAGAAGAAACTAAATTAAAACTTTAAGTTCAAGTACGTTGATTTTATATGTCTAGGAAACGTGGATTTTTAAAATCTTTTTTACCTATATATATTTAGATATCAAACACATCATAAGCGCCTGCCCAACGTTTTAATACCACGGGGATTGGTCACGGGGGGGAACTCTAGTTGCACGCCAATGTCAACAACAGCGGACGTATACATTTAATTTGCTATAAAGAGATAAACTAAAAAATGCATTAATTTAATTACGCTGCATTCGATCGATCTGAAATTTTGATGCAATGCATTGTCATCCAAGATCTATTTGTCGTAAAATTTTGAGATCTCTAGGATCATCAAAACTGGGTTAATTTTACTATGGAAATTTTGAAATTTTGTGGACAAACAGACAACACAATAAAAAGGAACGAAAGCAAGTCAATAAAAACGTGGTAATAAGAATCACTCTTATCATGGCATTACTTTTTTTTTTACTAAAAAAGGGGGTGGGGGAGGAATAGAGTATATTTCGTAATTATTGTATTATTTCACAATTTTTGAATGGATATATTGAGCAAAATCGCAGCAATATCTGCAGGCAAAAATTGCTCCTTTATAATTTTCAGCGATGATATTTTAAAATATTTATAGATCATTAATATCTTGTCTAGACGCACAGGTCACTGTCCATATTTATTTCAAAGGTCTTCAATCTATCTACATTTATCTTAATGACCAACACAATCATTTGCGTCACATTTTTTATTTTAATAAAACTCATCTCATCCCCCAAATCAGTCCAAAGAAAACTGTGACTGCAGCCCAGGCGGCTAGGACCCATGGCATCGTGACCTTTGCACTGGGCGTGGGCAACGGCGTAAACGAAACAGAGCTGCTGGAAATAGCCGGTGACCCCGTGCGCAAGTTCAAGGTGGGCAGCTTTAACGAGCTCAAATCTATTACGGAGTTGCTGGCTAAAAAGACCTGCGTCAGTAAGTAGCCTAATAATGGTGATTAGAGGATTATCGCTCTACAACCGGTGGCGCCGATGTTTTGAGATTTAAACGTTCATTTGTATTGTTGATCGTTCTTGTCAATATTAAATAATTACTTGGATTACCTGATGATGCTTCTCTGATTACTAAATAATAGTTCATAACTATGAGATATATTTTTTAAAGTCACTGATAACATTTATGTTAAAAAGCATTTTAACTACCGCTGAATTTTATTTGGTCTTTTGAGATCATCAACTCGCCAACCCAGCGCCCAAAGATTTTTTTTTTCAATTATAAATTAATAGTACTTTGTAAAATAAGAAATGTGTAAATTATTATTTGCTCTGTATTTGTATTCGATGAAGTCAGGGCTGACAACATTTGGAAATATGACCCTGTTTGTGGATATTTTCACATTGTAACAAAGTAAATACACCAAGATGAATGAACTAATGTAAATTGTAGCTTTGTCTTTTTTATGTTTAGTAGCCTGAACAAGAAATATAAAATGTATGGACATTTGTAACTATATTTTATTGATTTGATTAAAATTATCAGTTAGTTATTTCTGGCTCATTTAACTCTACGTAACCACTGAAATCTGAGTCAGTCCCTTTGTATTGTCCACAGAGGAGGAAAAACCGACAACAGAGCCTCCAGCAGATCAACGTGAGTACATCTTGGTTTATAATTGTGGTCGTCACTGGGTTAATCGATTTTCGTCTATTTGGAGGCAGCAACAGGTGCTACTTACGCCACGTGTCAAAATTCAATTCTGGGGAGGGGGGCAAGGGCGTCGCTAGGGTTAGTGTCGTATGGGGCGAAAGCTCATGGTGTCACCCCTTCACGACTTAAATGACGTCACGTGAGGTTGCCTATTCCCCTCCCCCCCCCGCGTCATACTTTGTCACAAAAACTTAGACCCACAGCCACTTTTTTCCCGATATGACGTCACAAAGCTTTTAATCCCCCCCCCCTTCAAGCCGTATCTTCTAAATAAAAAATTAGCAAGTGGCAAGTTATTTTTTGTAATTTAAATATGTATTTAGTGTAAGTCTGCACACTTATTTCATAACACGCGTGAAACCATTGAAAACGTCATTAAATAGTTTGCAGCCAAATATTTAAGCGGAACTTTATTTAATGAAACGTTACATTTTTAAGCACACCCTCCCTCTTGTCACACATCGTCACAGATGCGGAACACCTTCCCCCTAGGCACGTGACGTCATTTATGCACGGCCCCAAATCACTAGAAATCCTCCAGTCTTCCAGTGGCTAATAAAGGGAACATACATAATTTTAAATTTTTGTCATCTTGTAACACTGTAAATCAGCACTGTCCCTCCCCTCAAGGGAGGTATTTTTAATTCTTTACCACATGAAAAACAATTTGTTTAGCAGATAAACAGCTAAGTGGGGATCAATGTTCCCTCTAAGGTTTGCCGGTTGTTGTGCTAAAAAAAAACAACACATGTTCAAAGTTTAACAGTGTACCATTTTTTGTGTTCAAATTTTTGACATCTCACAAAAATACATGCACCAATTGGACCGATATACATTAAGTGACACATTTCTTTATCAAAATAATATATTGGATTATATTAAAATAAACAAGAATTATAAATGTATATATCTGTTCATCTGTTTAATGGTATTTTTATCATCCATAAATCATCCAAATGCCAACATACCCATAAGCCGCTAATCTATTCTGGGGGATCTCTGGCGTCTGTCTTTCAAAGAGATCCATATTTTATAGACTTTGTCAGGTTGATCCGATGTCCATCATTCTGACAAGATTTAATCCCCATAAGCAAGTCTAAATGTAACTATTCCAACCTATTTCTATATTTTACTTTTATAGAATTCATTATGCTAAATCCACATTCGCAACCAGTGCTCGATGCCAGAAATGTGGCACAAATATCCAACAGAATGACAAAGTCGCTGAACTATTTTTCAGTCATGGCAAATTGAATGATGAATCACCTTGTCGAAAGTCTGCATCAACCCACAATTTATTTTTTTCCCGCTAGCATCAATCATAAATTTAAATTGCGATACTGATCCATATTTTTCTGCAAAATGTCTTCATAGCCTTTAAAGAATACTTTTTATTTAGAAACTGGGGCACCAAGTTCTTCTTGTCAGAAATTTTAAAAAATTGACGTGTCGACTAGCGCTTACAACGATATACGCTATAGTATCTAGTTGATTCAAGAAAACGATAGTCCACGTGCCAACTCAGACATTCAACGAATTTCAGAATGGGACTATGTTTTCACCCTTAAAGCCTGAAAACATTTTAGCGACCTCTACAGACCAATGAAAATTTTCACCAAGGTGCTCATGGCCTCTTAGGTTATTGACCCTTCATTTTACGAACTGGTATGCCTCCATGGTCGTTAGATTTTTTCCTTTGTAACATGCAGCCTGCTTAATTTGGCAAATTATCCAACTACTTCATGAATGACACTACGAAAAAATATTTATTGACTATGACTATGGGTCATAATACAAACGGACCAGCTCTTCACGGTATTCAGTCTGTACTTGTATGTTTCTCAACAATTTGAGCAACAATGCGTGTAAAGCAAAGTGCCGTGAAAGCCATCTGATTTCTGTGTCGTCTAAAAAATCCTTCTCCAGGTGTCCAGAGCAAACTGAGTTGTCATTTCAAAGCCCTCCTTTCAACACACTATCACCCCAAAAATAATACCCATTGTTTTGATTAAAATATCACACCGGCTTGTTCATGACATCAAAGTCTTGTTTGTTGTATGTTATAAATGGGAGATACATTCTGGACATTTAAACTTGTTTTCATAATTGGATTTAAACAAAAGCTGCAACTGTGTCCCAGGTATAATAAGAGATAAAATTGCTACTAACTTTTCGGGCAAAGGCGCTGAAATTCTAATTTTTCCCCTATTGAAATTTGCGGCATGATAACTCAAAACTGCTGCACGGAATCTGTCAGATAGCTGCGCGGCCGTGCAGCTTGAAGGGAACATTGGTAAGGATGGCAACTACGAACCGGAGGACTACCTATACATAAACATGCATATCTATGCTTGCACGCCTTAAAAAATATAAATTAAAAAAATATTAACTCAAAGACATTGAATTCATAATTTCCCTCTAAAGATAGCAACAACAAAACCCATCTTTTCATTTTGCAAAATAGAAAGATCGTATTCTTCGCCCCCAACCCTCTGACGTGGAGGGAAGAGGGTGTGGGATCCGTCCATGATGTCAATACTTCAAAGCTCAGTTTTTTTTTTTAATATCTTTTAAAACAGAAGACACTGCCTTTTAAAAAGAAAATTTATCTGGTGCGGCTTTTTTTTCCGTCGGGACGGTTTTATTATTGTAAGTTAATTGATAAAAAGAGGGAGTGGGAATCGTCCATGATGTCAATAAAACGTTTCGGCGTTTAACGTATTTTTATTGTGTTTCTTAATTTCTTTCTACATGAAAAAAATGTGTCGCTTTTTTCTGACATAAAATGTAACACAGTAAAAATTTATACTTTGGTGTCACCCCCCTAATGGTGTCACCCGGGGCGGCTCGCCCCCCCCCGCCCCCTTAGCGACGCCACTGGGGGGTGTTGATGATATGCGTAAAAAAATATCAGCCAAAACAAGGGCAAATACTCATTTATTTTAAAGATGCCATGGTGCTCATCTAGGAAGTTTCATTCAAAAAAGCATATAGAGCTGCATTGCTACATAGGAGACTTCTCCTGCCAACCCAACACTACCTTTCCCAACATTTAACGTATCAAAACATTATTGAATAAGATATATAAATAAATGGTGATTTCTGTTTGTTTTTATAAAAAGAATGAATTAATGACAAAACTAAATAAAATTATTTTTTCTGGCATATACAAACAACCAGAAGACATGTAATCAAATTTGGCAAATGTTTTTTTTTTATTGTTATGGCCTCATTAACAGATGACATTTTATTTTTATCACATGCTTTTTACAATACTTTATTTTTGTATGAGAGACACTAATGATGTGTTTTTCTGCTACTATACTTTATGATTTTCATTATTTTTATATCAACTTATGAAACTAACGATACGTTATTATGTAATGAAACTAAATGGAGTGTTTGAGTTGTCTATGAATGAGTTACTGCCAGAGGTTGGGAATGAGTCGTTCACCTTTTGCGCAAGTTTTTCTACGCTACCTTTTTGTCCCCACCTAGCACCCAGCAAGTTTCTCTACGCTACCTTTTTGTCCCCACCTAGCACCCAGCAAGTTTTTCTACGCTACCTTTTTGTCCCCACCTAGCACCCAGCAAGTTTTTCTACGCTACCTTTTTGTCTCCACCTAGCACCCAGCAAGTTTTTCTACGCTACCTTTTTGTCCCCACCTAGCACCCAGCAAGTTTTTCTAAGCTACCTTTTTGTCCCCACCTGGCTTGCAGCTCTCAGATCTTGCTCCAAGAAGCTGTAGCATGCACAGCGGTCACTCCCCGATAAAATGTCTCGACTGACCAGGTAAAACCAGGTGAGGGTACCGATGGGATACAAACATCGGTGAAGTCTACCCGGCATTTTAACAACGGATTAAAAAACGTGCGCCCTAGAAATATGAGTGCCAACTGGTAAGAGGTGATTCAAGCAAAACATTGTGCGGTGTTGAGAGACTGACTTGTCACATAGGACGCCCTGGTCATCCACTGCACACAAACCCTTTCCCACTCGTCTCAATTACGTCATGCTGCTGGATCGCATCGGTTTAATTTACTCATAGATAGAGATAAGCTGACGTGTGCCGCGAATCACCTTGACATTTAACTATAATTCAGAGCGCAGGTCAATCTCAACAGTCATCCCTTTCTTACTTCCCCTTCCTTGCCAACTTTGATGATGAGGTGAGCGTGCGTATGTTCAAAGCCATTGCAACATTTGACAGTGTCAAGAACAGAAGGGTAATAAAAAACAAACCAAACTAAAATTATACAGAGCTGTTGTGCAGCGGCTTAACTGAAGTTTTGACGCCCTTGGCTCATTTATTTTTTTTTTTGCGCCCTTGATAATATTTAAAAATTCAAAAATTAGATATTTAGCGACGCCCTTTTGAACTGATGCATGTCGGCACACTTGGCAACTGCCCCAATGCCAAGCCGTTATTACGCCCCAGCTACAGTGCTCCCTACTCTATAATAAGCACGTGAATCATTAAATGTATGCCATCGCAATTTGGGGTCGCTAAATCACCTTCACACACAAAAATCCTGAGATATATTTAAAGTCACTGATAACATTTATGTTAAAAAGCATTTTAACTACAGCTGAATTTTATTTGGTCTTTTGAGATCATCAACTCGCCAACCCAGCGCCCAAAGATTTTTTTTTTCAATTATAAATTAATAGAACTTTGTAAAATAAGAAATGTGTAAATTATTATTTGCTCTGTATTTGTATTCGATGAAGTCAGGGCTGACAACATTTGGAAATATGACCCTGTTTGTGGATATTTTCACATTGAAACAAAGTCAATACACTTAATGCATTAACTAATGTAAACTGTAGCTTTGGCTTTTTTATGTTTAGTAGCCTGAACAAGAAATATAAAATATAAGGACATTTTTAACTAAATTTTATTAATTTTATTAAAATTTTCTTTTAGTTATTTCTGGCTCATTTAACTTTACGTAGTCACTTAATTTAATCTGAGTCAGTCCATTTGTATTGTCCACAGAGGAGGAAAAACCGACAACAGAGCCTCCAGCAGATCAACGTGAGTACATCTTGGTTTATAACAGAGGTCGTCCATGGGTTAATGGATTTGTGTCTATTTGGGATCTGTATCATTTTCAATCATTAACTCTTTCTCCTTACATTGTGTTGACTCAAAGACCAAAAGATCCACGTAGTTTCGACACTTAAGAAGAGTCCAACACCTCCGATAGCTACTAGCAATAGTTGACTTTATTAAACTTGTCTCAGCTACTAGCAACAGTTAACTTTATTAAACTTGTCTCAGCTACTAGCAATAGTTAACTTTATTAAACTTGTCTCATGAGAGTTGGAGGCGGCTACAGGTGCTACGTACGCCACGTGTCAAAATTCAATTCTGGGGGGTGGGGGGGGTGTTGATGTTATGCGTAAATAAATGTCAGCAAAAACAAGGGCCAATACTCATTTATTTTAAAGATGCCATGGTGCTCATCTAGGAAGTTTCATTCAAAAAAGCATATAGAGCTGCATTGCTACCTGGGAGACTTCTCCTGCCAACCCAACACTACCTTTCCCAACATTTAACGTATCAAAACATTATTGAATAAGATATATAAACAAATGATGATTTCTGTTTGTTTTTATAAAAAGAATGAATTAATGACAAAACTAAATAAAATTATTTTTTCTGGCATATACAAACAACCAGAAGACATGTAATCAAATTTGGCAAATGTTTTTTTTTTTTTTTTATTGTTATGGCCTCATTAACAGATGACATTTTATTTTATCACATGCGTTTTACAATACTTTATTTTTGTATGAGAGACACTAATGATGTGTTTTTCTGCTACTATACTTTATGATTTTCATTGTGGTATATTTTTATATCAACTTATGAAACTAACGATACGTTATTATGTAATGAAACTAAATGGAGTGTTTGAGTTGTCTATGAATGAGTTACTGCCAGAGGTTGGGAATGAGTCGTTCGCCTTTTGCGCAAGTTTTTCTACGCTACCTTTTTGTCCCCACCTAGCACCCAGCAAGTTTTTCTACACTACGTTTTGTCCCCACCTAGCACCCAGCAAGTTTTTCTACACTACCTTTTGTCCCCACCCAGCACCCAGCAAGTTTTTCTTCACTACCTTTTGTCCCCACCTAGCACACAGCAAGTTTTTCTACACTACCTTTTGTCCCCACCTAGCACACAGCAAGTTTTTCTACACTACATTTTTGTCCCCACCTAGCACCCAGCAAGTTTTTCTACGCTACCTTTGGTCCCCACCTAGCACCCAGCAAGTTTTTCTACACTACCTTTTTGTCCCCACCTAGCAACCAGCTCTCAGATCCCTACTCTATAATAAGCACGTGAACCATTAAATGTATACCATCGCCATTCGGGGTCGCTAAATCACTTTCACACACAAAAAGCCTGAGGAAAATTCTTAAAATTAAACGACAGGAAAAAGTTCCCGACACCGAAGTACTTGCCCGAGAAGGACTACCAAGTATGTACACAAGCCTGATGCAGCACGAAATACGCTAAGCGGGGCCAGAACATCGCCTCCTTAATAGAGTCTTCTATAGTGAGCATTCTGAGGCTAAAGAAAACAAACTGTACAAAGTTAGGTTCATGACAGTACTGAAGGCCTATGACGTTAGGCATGACACTTTTGAGACATCAGCCAGAGACAGTCAATCCGGGCGCCTTGTGATTAAGAACGCCGGAGCAGTTGTGAGGCAATAGGCTGCCAAGTCCAACAGTCCAGGAAAAATCGTGCTTCCAAACAATCTCATGTCCCACATGTTGACCCACCTGATGGCTTCCTAACAATCTCATGTCCCACATGTTGACCCACCTGATGGCTTCCTAACAATCTCATGTCCCACATGTTGACTCACCTTTCGTGTCAGAACAGTGCTGATAAGAATCAAACGGTATACTGAAACGCATGGCTAATTTCATTAGAATGTTCTACGTCGATCACGACGGACAAAAACTAATGACATGTTATTATTACATAATACTAAGAAACGTAATTATCTCATGAAACTAATGATGCGTTATTTTTTTTTTATTTGATAACAACGTGTTATAATTGTTATTATCATTTCCTAAAAAAACAGCTTGTGAAGTGTTGACACCCTCAGACATTTACTTCGTCTTCAGTCAAGTTTCACTGGGCAGAGAGGCAACATTATGGACCACTTCTTTCATTAGAGAAACCATTGACTCTGCCGTTATGAAGGTTGGATTCAGGGTGAGTAACTCTCGCCAACACCTAGTTATTAGTGTAATGTAATCATCTATTGTTATTAACCTTAGATATCACGGAGACAAAATTATTACACCGAATTAAACAAATAAACCTGAAAGATTAACGACAACTAATTTTTCAGTACGGCATCATATCCGGTTCCTGTCCGGATGACGCAGGTTTTGATCTAGACGACTACGACAACGTTGATGATATTAAGTTAAGACTGGAGTCGTATGAAGAGAGCAGGGTGCCCTCCCTTCTGCAGGTAGGTTTATACACAGTCAAAAACTACACTGTTTCTGAATTAGGACACACAACGGTGACTTAGAAAGCTGTTACTGAAATAGTTACATTAGAAAGTTTCGATTAAATAAATGCATTTTATTTAAAGTGGTGGATGAAATAAATTGGAAAGTGGTGGGCCTATAAAATAGAAATGACATTGGAAATTAGATTGGAGAGTGCTGGGCCTATAAAATAGAAATGAAACTGGCAATTAGATGGGAAAGTGGTGGGCCTATGACGTAGAAATGAAATTGGAAATTAGATTGGAAAGTGGTGGATGAAATAGTCAGCTATAACTCTTAGAATGATAATTAAGTATATTTAATTTTTACTTAGTCTACACGTTGTGTGTGTTTGTGTGTGTGTTTTGTGTGTGTGTATGTGTGCACCTGGTTTTTACTCGAGTGAGCTTAAATTTGGCAGACATCTGTATCTTTGTATATTTTATATACGTAGTATCGTTATTTACTTTTTTGTGCATTTTTTTCTTACTTTTAACTCAACAATTGTCTTTGATGAGATCAAAGGGAAATAATAAATTAATCTATTCATAAAAATTGTATTTTCCGTGGAAGAGTGAGCTCTCATTACGAATTAAAATTGTTACAACCCGGCGAGGACAAAGTTATAACCATTACTTTAAAAATTATAAAATAATAAAGGGTAATTAAAAGTTGGTTTTTAAAAAGGATTTCTAAAAATATGCTTTAGTTCCAAGACACAATAAAGAACAAAGTAAATTATTCGCACAAAATTATAATGCCTACAAATACAAAAGTGGGTCTGCGTTATGTCCAATCAAAAAACATTTAATTTTTAAGCTATATGATATCATCACATCGAATGGTAGATATTAACTTTAAAAAATTACTTTTTTTTATTATTATTTTTTATTATTATTTTTTTTTT
>MUZC01001370.1:34712-45795 GCA_002072015.1 Radix auricularia
GGGAATTTTTGAGCCAAATTTTGAGAAAAGGGAATTAGGGAATTTTTAAGGGTTTTGCCTAAAAAATGGGAATTTTTTAGATTGACCAATTTTAAAAATTAAATACATTCTTGAATGAAAATAAAATAAATTAATTTGAAACATGCTCTTTTTCAAATAAGAAATACTTGTGTTTTGATGTGGCGGGAGGCTCTTTGACGTAATGTTTGTTTATTTTTAGCATATCTAGGTTTTTTTTTCGATCTAGGTTTTTTTCCTGACGTTTTGGCAAGGTTTTCCCCAACACTGTCATTGACAGTTTGAGGATATATTGTGTCTAAGTCTATGTATTACCATTAAATAATATAATTGATTAGTCTGAGCCCGAATCATTATAAAATGTTTGTTACATATATAGGACCAGATCAGTAATACAATGTAAATATATAACAAACTATGTAACCATGTATGATTGATTCATTATTAATAAATTTCAAAGCATTCATTTAAAAAATATTTTAATCAATCACAGACAAATTTAAATTACAGGAGTATCCAAATACCTTTTAAAAAAACTCTTAATGTTAAAATTTAAAAGTATAATCTATATTTTGACTTTGTAGCCAAGCTGTTAAATAAAAACGTATAGATTAAATAAAAATTGAAAGTACTCTAATAAGAATTGCCTTAAAAATGCTGAAATATTTATTATTTTTTTAATTTTTAAGTCCAAAGTCATTAAAATGAATGCGAAAGCATTTTATTTAAGTTGCCACTTTCTAGGTTTTTTCCCAAGTTTTTTATGCATGTGGGAATTTTTAGCCCAATTTGGGAATTTTTTTACTCCTGCGTGGGAAAATCTGACACTTAGACTTCGCAACAATAGCTTAAGCAGCGTTTCTATTATGCCCATATATGGAACTGGTTAGTATAATTTGCAGATCAATAATAGACTTACCTAAACTATAAAGTATATGTATATCTCATTTACCATGAAGTATATTTATATTTAACTTATCAACAATAATCCTTATCATGTTTTTTATAAAGCCGTTTTTACAGTCATTGCATCAATTCAAGTATAACTTAACTAAAACTTTTGTCCACAATCAGCGTCTATCTGAAGATGGCTACACAACAGCTCGTGGTGCTAGGAATGGTACCAAAAGGGTGGCTGTCTTGTTTACTCAGACTGGGAAGGACATACGGCAGGAATACATACAAAGTTTGGTGCAGCAAAGTGTTACGGTATAGACTAGCAGCTTTATAACATTGCACGGAAACAAAAAACAGAACGAGAATGACCAAACAATGACGAAATCAAAAAGTTGTTTTTGTTTATAAAACTTTTTTGTTTTAAAGAGAATTAATGCCTTCACACTTTTAGTATCTACTTCTCACTTGTCTAACATAATTAATGGTTTATGGTTTATAGTTTATCACAAAATCATAAACTAAATTGTTCATGCTTAGATTATTTATATAAAAAAGTATATATTATAGATCTATAGACTATATAGATCTATTCATTTCACGTCTAAAATATTGATTTTGAATCCAAACATTTCCGGTTTTCATTGCCGATGAAGCCAAATAAATTTTAAGGCCTCAATATTGTTTTTTATTTTTAACAAAATGAGTTTACTAAATTATGAAACGTATTATTTCAGGTGTACTTAGCTGACCCCTCAAATTCAGGACTAGATGTTCCGGGGACGACACGATTGTCTGGTTCGTCTGTCAAGGAACAGGTCAACAATTTCATCGACAAACTCTGTAAAACAAAACCAGACTCTGTATGTTAATTTAGTGCGAGGATATGGTCTGATGGGGAATCTTGGTACCCCTCCCCTGGGGGGGGGGAGCATAAATGGGTCTGGAATCTTTTTTTTAAAAGTATTTTCCTAATATATAAGTACATCCAATCATTTAATGAATTTTCACCAGTTTCAAGTGTTGCACTTGGTAAGTGTTAGTTGGTGTGTATAGGTTCAAGTGTTGCACTTAGTAAGTGTTAGTTGGTGTGTATAGGAAAGGTAACATTGGATTGTACAAATGAAAAGTTTTTGGTTGCTGCGCTGGGAAAATATGTTTGTTCGAGTGACAGTATAATTAACCGGATTCTCTCACAGGCTTTTTACAACAAATCTTATGAAACTGATTTGTTCAACGTTATGAAAAGTTGCTGTGCCAAACCTCTGACAAGATCCTCGAACCACTATATAAACATATGCATATTCAAAAATATATCTGTAAAGAGATTTACTCTATCATGTGTTAAGACAAATTTATTCTATAACTTCAAATTATTTTCATTCTAATTACATTTATATTCAAATTCTAAATAAAAGTTATTATATATTTATTAGTGTGTGTAAGTTTGTTTGTTTGTTTGTTTGTTTGTTTGTTTGTTTGTTTGTTTGTTTGTTTGTTTGACACAACTATGCTTCACTTCAAAAGTTGTTTCCAATGATATTGTAAAACAATTCCAATAATTCTAAACTTAATGATATTAAATGTAATTTTTCATTGTAATGAATGGGTTCAAAGAGAATAAGATAAATTTCATAGCAATTTATTGATTCTTGAAAAAAAACGATGCTAACTTAAGTTCTTGTTTTTTATCAACTGCCATTCAATTTGGTTTTATTTTAAATAACTTACATTTTTTTTAATAATCAATAATCTTACCATTTTTAATGTTTAATTAATAATTTTATTAGTAATTTTTAAAGGACATGCCAGTAAACTTTTTTAAAGATGTCAAATTAAGTTGAAAATTGAAGTTGCAAAAATAATAATATTGAGTAAAGAGAGTTCTGTTTGGTGTTCAAAAAACTTATGTATGGGCAATACATATTAAAGCTTATATTTTAATGCAACCTCCCACCCCCTCCCCCATTAAAAAGGACACTCTCATCCAGTTAATTAATTTAGCTGCTAAAAATTAAAAAGCAAATACAATCGGTTGTTTTTTTTAAATATTGAAAGATCAGGGACACAATTAATACAATAATAAGGGCCGTCCAGAAAGTACGTCACGTTCCAGAAGGGTGGGGAGTAGGAATGTAAAAGAGTGAGACATATTGTTACAGGGGGATAGGGGTCCGGTCATTTGTTAAACCACGGTGCTTTATCTTAAAGTTTAATTAGTTTGTTTATTAAAACATTATTTTTGTTCGAAAGTGTGACGTAGCCTACATTAGAGGATTCCGAGATTTATGACAGTTAGGGATAGGGGGGAGAGGGGAGCTAAAATGGTCATAAATAGCGTGACGTACTTTATGGACAGCCCCTAAAACAGATGAAGGAGATGTATTTAATTGCGCGCCAAACCTAAGGTTGCGTGTAAATTTGTCTGATTTCTTAAAATACTAAACTGAAAAACCAAGAGGCTGAAGTAGTTCGATATCGATTTATTGCTATTCAAGGACTTGTATTTTATTCTTCGAGTTTATCAGCCACTCCCATTGGAGAAGCAACATTTACGTTAGCAAATAAAATTCAACAGATATAAGTAAATGGCCCTAAAGTATTAACACATATATGCTATTAGTGCAATGTGGTTTTGAGAAAGAGTCCAACATGTAGCAATGAACTTGATCGAATCAGAAACAGAGCACACACAAAAAGAAGAGAAGAGATGGTATCGCAAAAATATTTTTAGTTTTATCTTACGTATGTCGACTTATGAAGAAAAAGTGTCACGTGTTTGAATGTCGCACTCTCTTTCTAAAACATTACTGTATTATTATTTTCTTATATTTTGTTTCGTAAAATAAACACCTCGAGTGAATCAATTTTCTTCTTGTAATGGGTTTAATGACTGCCAAAGACTAAATCCAAAAGTAGCCGAACAGGAATCTAGATCTCAGCACATCACATATTTTTTTGCAAATGAAAGGAAGCTATTTATAGAATCATAACTTAGAGGACGTCAGAAGAGCAACCATTTAATGTTAAAAGAAACAATAAAGTTGCCAAATGGTCTTGTTTAATTTGTTTAGAAAGATACAATCACGCGTTCGTTACCTCAAATTAATAATGAGTTCATTTCAGCTTTAGGGGATACCTTCTGATAAGAAATAATCTATTCGTATTGTCAGGGAGAAACTTACTTCTAGATATTTCAAACAAGGATCAACCAAATCAAGCAGACTGCTCAATTTACACAATTCGCGAGCTAGAAGGTGAAGGCTAACTGAGATGCCTCGAATGCCCATTTTTACCTTCTAGAAGTCTGCCATTTCGGGTTCGGAAATTTCGGTTTCAGCCATTTTGGATTCTGCTTTTTGGATTCGGTTCTGAACTTTCGAGCGTACAATATTTATTTTATTTAACTTAATAGATTCTACTCCTTTCAGGAAATAGTTAAATTGAGGCCGAGAATGTTAAGTTATTATTTAAAGGACTTGGTTTGATGCTAATAGGTATTCACAACGCTGATGTTGTAGAGAACCAGAGTGTTCTCGTGGTTAGTGTATCTGGTTCTTTAACTCTAATCTTCACACAGTACACACTTTTGGTTACATATTGTTAACACCAACTCAAAGACGGATGTACAACTAAATTCTGTTTAATTACTTTCTTAGTTACTTATGACTTATGGTTAATCTAACACTTGTTCCTATCTCAGTGTGTGTCCCTATCTGACTGTCCCTATTCCTATCTCCGTCTCCTGTGTGTGTGTGTGTCTGTCTGTCTGTGTGTGTCTGTGTCTCTGTCTGAGTCTCCCGTCCGTCATCAGTGCGTCCCCTCTAATACCCGTTAGTCTCCGCCCCCTAATTCCCATTGTCCGAAAGTCAACTATCAATCATCTTGTACCACACCTAGGTAAGACGGGGTTGGGTTCGGTTTGATGTAACCGATCTCCGGTGACTAATCCCCATTCCCTCGTCCGCTGCTTCGACCCGTTCTCAATTGTCGGCGTCCCTTCATCTACCAGTTATAGCCCTTACATCACCTCTTCGCCCGAATCCCTAGGACTGACTCACGTGACTAACACCAGAGCTAAACTTATGGTCAGCCAGCTCAGTTTTTGTCTTCAAAGAATCGTTCGCGGTTTCCATGCCCTTCATTCCAAATTCAAGCGAGGTAACATCTAAACGACACATTCCGCACCCCTGGCCTTCTGGACTCGCTCGTTAGTCCCGCCGCACCTCAAAGGACCAAACATTCCCTAGATCCCAAACCGCCCTAAATTCTCGACAATATTGGGCGTATTTTACGTGTACTAAGTAGTCACGGGATTCTAAAATTAATAAATACATATTTTTACGATTACTATTTTATAACAAATATTTGTATGCATTTTATAATGATTTCTGATTCCACAAATGTGCGCCAAAGAACATTATACTTGTATTATTTTCTATGGCAATATTATTGAATCTAACTTCCCTTAAATGTCATTTACATTTTTTAAAGTACCCCACCACCCCTTTAATGTTATCTTCTTCTGCTAATTAATTATAAAGGGGAAAAAAAAACATTGTTAGAAATTAAAAATCGAATTAAGAAAAGGTACAGCATTTATAAAATACGTATTAAAACTGTCAACTTACTACAAAGATCTTAGTTTTTTTAGAAGTATACAACGATTGCGGAGCCGTGAAATGAAGGTTATAGCTGCTCAGATCAAATCTAAACCAATATGTAAGACAGATAATTTATGTTTTATTGGATGCATTTACAAAAACGCGCCCCTTTAAGTTACTCTGATTTGGGTTGTCCATGGTTTTCTGATGAGGCAGGTCGTAAATAAAGAAATACCCCAAGGCCTTCGACATAATCAGGTCCGACTGTAACGCTTCTAAAAAATACCCTTATGGGCAGTTGTGCCCGTTGTTTCCCCCCTTTCTTTGCACAATTTATGAGCACTTCTACGGCGTACGCTACACCCCCCCCCCCCCCCCCCGCCCCCGGTCGGATGTAAATTTAATGAATGAATTTTTTTTTTAAATCAGGGTGATTCAAATTAGCTCACATAAATAATATCATTCACCAGTGATATTCGAAAAATCCTCTGCATTTACATTTATATAGAAAAACTTGAATATATTCTTAACCCAATAGCCATAATGGGGTTTAGCCCTGTGCTACTTAACGTGATGATCCGGGTACGGTCAGCTGTAGGTCCACTGACATTAACAAGAAAGGAAAGAAAAATATCTTAATAATCTTCCATTAGCAACCATTATTACATTGCTAACCATAAAATATGTCAACCCTTCCACTATAAGCACATAAAATGAAACAAATAAATTATAATGTATTATATTAATTTCAATAATTTCTAATTAACGTTTTGTTTGTGCTAAAATTTAATTTCTACCACGTAGCTGTTTTGTTTCTTTTTTGTAAATTTAAAAATATGTTTGCTGTTGTTGTGTTTTTTTTTTTTTTTTTTTTTTTTTTTTTTAAAAAACATCATGGCTTGATTGATTTAAATCCTTAATTTAAATAAGTCTGCATTTTGTCAAAAAGTTGTCATATTCGCAGAACATAGAGAGATAGAAGAGACGCACCGAATTCGAGTGGTTAGTTCACTTTAATCTACTCCGAAAAACCAGGAAAAAATGATAGCACAGAATTATCATATTATCCCCCGAAATTCAAACAAACAACACCTGCACCTATGTTCTGTGTAATGTAATTTTAAACATTTGAATTTGAATTTTGTTTTCAAAATTTCAAAAATAATAATAGAAAGAAGGACGTTGTAATTTGATACCAAAGAGAGTTATAATATTAAATTCAATTTGTTTAGTGAAAAGAAAGGACCCCGCTGTTGCTCTCACTTTTATTTTTAAAAAAAAACAAGAAACATGAATGCTGAGCATCAAATAAATTATGACTTTTCGTCCCAATTAGATGATAGAAACATAAAAGAATCGAGTTCTTTCTAGCATCACTTGAAATTATCAACCCTCAAAAATTCAATTCGATTTTGTAAATGCAGAAAATGATGATTGCATCCCAACACCTCCGGGTGTTATTTAGCGATGCTCTATCAAATATTGCAATGAAGCCCTCAAAACTCCAGATGCCTATAACTAATAGACATTTTTAAAAAGTAAGTTCAAAACCTGAAAAGTTGTTGAAATAAAGTGTCGTTATTTAAAAAAAAACCTCAGGGACTAATCTTTTATTCATCAGACATAAATTCTTTTGCATTGCGAAAATTATGAAAGCTATGAATGTATTATAGTAGAATGTATTTTGACATGTTAAATGAGAAGCTTCTAATAAAAAACCTGAATTTGGTTAAGTATTTTTCTCTTCATCTCGGTGAATCAACAGACATGTGGTCATTCTGTTGCTACATATTGGTGTGACGAAAACTCAAAACTATAGAAAGTTCAAAATTCATATGCCAATCTAGTTCATAGGGCTTAACACTACAACAATATTACTCTGCTTATTTATTAACTTGTGAGTGAGAAAGAACATTTTTTTATCTTAAAATAAATTTTCATTGTAAGATCGGATATACATAATTTATTAGTTACCTGCAACACCTGATACACATTACTTCTTCTTCTTCTACTGTGTTTTCAAAATCTTTTTTGAAGGAGGATTTATATCCCAAGTCCTATATCTGTGATGAACTGCGCTGTGGCTGTCAATTGGTTCAGTCCACCATATAGTTTTATCGTCGAGGGTAGCTTCCCGGGGCAAAATGGTAGTTCGGGTATGGTGGTACAGAGGGCTGTTTTGCAGCACATGTTTCGCATTTTCTGCGGCTGTCCCGCAGGGGTACATTTCGCTTTCTCCAATTCGAAGTTTGCGGAACTTGTGGGCTCCTTTAGGGTGGAGAGCCCGGCACCCTTCTTGTTGGAGAGCCCGGCACCCTTCTTGGTGGAGAGCCCGGCACCCTTCTTGGTGGAGAGCCCGGCACCCTTCTTGCGTGGCGGGATTCCACAGGCAGGACATCTATATTTGTTATCATCTATTTCCTCCATCATTTTGAGTATTTGCGTGCCACAAGTTTTGCACCAATTGGCCCATGGTCTCTGACTTTAGCCTGCTGTTTTTCTGGATGTGCTTACCTAGCCTTTGGTCAGCAAAGTTCATCTGCAAGGCAGCAGTTTGTTGTTTTTTTCAGAGTTTTCTCTCCTAGATGAATTGCTATCCTGACGGCCTCGGCTGTCCGGGTTTAGAGTTTGAGCGCTCTATGTTCGCTTTTCTGCAGTATTTTCCTTGGGTTTATGAGACATTTTTTAAAGAATATCCTTACCACGGGATACCCCACCTCACCCTCCATGATAGCACACCAGTTGGTTCGCGGCCGCTTATTCAATGTTCACGGCTAACCTTTATATCTAAAGGTCTTCCTCTATCCGCCACCTTAGGACGCGAATGTTAGGAGATGATAGCTCCCCCAATGTATTTGTTATTGTCAACATCTGATGTACATTAAAATTTATTTGTTATTGGCAAGATCTGATATACAATAAAAATTTATTTGTTATTGTCAACAGCGCGCACGACTGCCGTACCGATGGTCACGAGTTCGAATCCATTCGAAGGCAAGGATTTGTTCCCGGGGCCTAGGGAGTCTCTGAGTCACCCAGCTCCGAATGGGTACCTAACTAACAATAGTTAGACGGCTGGGTAATGCGTGGAACCCTCATAGCCGTGGCCTGTGACCGCTGCTTCACTTGCCAACAGATCATCTGTCATGGTCTGTGGACGCAATTATCTTCTGTATATCTAAGATAAGAAGATAAGATAAGATAATTTATTTGTTATTGTAAACATCTGATATACAATAAAATTCATTTGTTATTGTCAACATGTGATGTACATTACAATTTATTTGTTATTGTCAAATAATCTAATATTCATTACAATGTATTTGAACGTAATCGCTGCACCACAGAGCACCGGTACAAATATATTTTATTATTGTGTTGTTCTTGAGAAAATTTAAGTGACAAGAAACGACTTTTTTTTTATTGTATATTCATTTTGATTTTTTTACAATACTGTGAGACATAATATTAACTTGTGTTAATTTTTAAAAATCATTTTAGTAACTTTAACTTATGAAAACAAAAAATTATACGCACATTAGGTACCTTTTAAATATTAGATATTCTTACACTTACGGAAACTATGCAATCTATAGTTTACGGTTTTATGTATCTATAACTATTGTAATAGACTGTAACAGTTCCCTACTATATACCTACTTCAGTGGCTAGCCACTTGACTTCGATCCCTATATTTAGGGATATAACAACAAGCAAATATGATAATTTTTACATACACAGAAACCAACTATATCCGGATAAAACAAATCATTTGTCTTTTCTATGCTATTCTAAGATTGTTTACTTGAACTTGGAAAAAAATTCAACATAATTAGATTTGAATTTGGTACTTCAGTTATTTTAGAGACAATCAATGAATATTAATATAATTTTTTGAAAAAAATGTGTCCCAACATTCGAGTCCTTTATTCTCAAGCAACATTTTTAGAAAACTATTCAGAGTTCCAGCCCTTGTCCAAGTTAGATGAAGTAAAGAAGTTACCGCCCACGATCTTAAAGACCAGTGGAGACAAGTGAGAGAAGTGATTATGCTTTTTTAAAATTGTTAGATGACATGTAGCTTAAAACTAACCAAAGCGACGCCAAATGTTTCAGGGCTGTATGCCATGTGGGGGCTCACGTCGCTACCACGTCTGTACAGAGTAAATATGGCATCAATCTCTGATGCGATGGAAACATTCCTGCCGGTCCTCTATACCAAAAATTTAAAAATAAACATTGTTATAAGCTGTTAACGTACGAGTTCTCATTTGATTGACCAATCTCTGAAGTTTGTCCATTGATCTGTTTACTTTGACAGGGGTATGTTGGCATACACACTTCTTGCAGTCATGCTGTGGGCCCATTCCTGATTACACTTAGTCTTATTCCAAATGTGTTCTCTTCAAGCCAGACTGTTCCCTAGACAGAGTGGTGATGAGGGAAAGTGTGCTGATCTTGCTCCACTCGGCTACTCTGTTCGATCATTTCCCCGTTCCACTAGAGGAGGAGGTCTAGCTGTTGTCTACAGAAGTACGCTGTCCCAAGAGCTTACATTTTTAACTGAGTTCAAATTTGCGCACACATCATTTGAAATATTTCAACTTAAATTGTCAGTGCCACATCGTGTCATCCACTTTATGTGCATTTACCGTGTCTTTCCTAGCAGAAAAAATAAGTTAACAGATGCCAAATTCCACGAGGAATTTCCGGAACTTTTGGATTATGCCAACACTCTGCCTGGTACTTACATGATAGTAGGGGACATGAACTTTCATTTTGATGAACCTCAGAATCTATCTACAGAAAAAATGATGGAGCTTTTGGATGCATTCAACATTCAACAATTAATTGATAAACCGACACACAATCGAGGACACATAATTGATTGGGTATTGCACAGACCTGACGATTGCCTTGTCAAATCTGCAACCATAACAGAAGAGCTGTCCTCGGATCATTTTTGTGTTATATGTGAACTAAGGGTGATTGCTCCTACTCCATCCAAAAAATTCCAGGACATTCGCAATCTACGTGGCATGAACCGTGAAGCCTTTCGGCAAGATCTAAGTGTGGCGGTGTCCCCTGACCTCTGCCCCACTTTGGATAAGCTGAATAGTACACTACGCACTATGCTTGATAGACACACCCCTGTCACCCGCCAAAATGTCAAGTTAACACGGACAGCTCCCTGGTATTCATCAATAAAGGATGATCTTCGACGCGCGAAGAAAGATCGGCGTATAGCAGAAAAGACTTGGTTGAGATCAAGACTCATCGTTCACAAGCAAATTTATTCCACTGCCAAGCGACGTGTGACTAACATTGTACATCAAGCAAAAACTTTGTACTATAGTAATAAAATTCTCACAAGTAGTACTAGTAGGCAGCTTTTTCATGTATGCAATAATCTCAGAGGAAGTAGTAAGGCTGTGGTCCTTCCTTCTGTATATCCGTTGCATCAGCAACCAGATATATTTTGTAATTTTTTTACAAACAAAATTGCTGAAATTAGGGCTGAGCTTGACAGAACAATGGTACCCCCACATAATGTATCTCCCTCTTTT
>MUZC01001370.1:57375-76882 GCA_002072015.1 Radix auricularia
CCCCCCCCCCGGCCACAATCTCAACAGTTTGCCCGTTGGACCTTGGCATAGTCCTGGACACTTCCAGCTCCATCTATGAAAATGACTTCCAGACCTGCAAGAAGTTCCTACAGGACTACCTCCAGCAGTTAGACATCGGAGATGGTCCGCAAAATGTCCGAGTTTCTCTCATTACATACGCCAGGATCATATACCCTCAGGTCAGTGGTCTTATTGTGGTGTTTAACCTTAATGGTTCTAGACGTTTGTGATTGTGTTTGATATTTTCATTGACAAGATGCAGACTTTTTTTTACTTGTTATTTTTTTATTACCTTAGCCCCACTTTTCAAGCTACATTTGTATTATTTTTTAAAAAAATTAAAGTTACATTATGTGTTTCGAATTGGTTTTCAAGACCTTAAAACTTTTATAATGCCTCAACAAAATTTTTTTTACTATATCATATTTAGATACAGTTATATTCATACTGATATATTCTATTAATATATTTGTGCACAAAATCAAATATAAACAACATTTAATTCTAATGTTTCTATCTCTTTATTTTTGGCTTATCTGGGACTTAAACAGGGAGACGAGCAAAAATTTAATGTAAATATAACACACTCTATGTTCACACGTGTCTCTACAGGACTCATTCAACCTTAACACATACTCCCTCAAATCTGACGTCATCAACGCGATTGGTCAAGTGCCACACCAGAAGGGCGATCATACCAACACACACTTGGGTATCGAGTACATGGACAAGGTCCAGATGGCAGACAACTTTGTCCGACCCGGAGTGGTCAAGGTTGGGCTGATCATCACAGACGGTCAATCAAATTAGTAAGTTCGTCCTCAGCGAGTACACGGTCATCGAATTTGAAGACTGATCAAATGAAGTTAGTTTTAAAAATAATTTCTTTTTAAAATAATATTTTTAAAAATACAAAAATAAATAGTTGTTAGTTTTTAATTATTTTTTTTTACATATCATTGATGACTCGGAAGGATAAAATTACCATAAAATAATCTAAAAATAAAAACACTTTTGTGGCTTATCAAAAATGTATAAGTTACATTACTCTTATAACGGCAACACTTTTTGAAAATTATGAGAAATAAATTGAATGTTATTGAAATATTTTTAAAAAATATTAATATATTATATTATTTTAAAATTAACGAATGGATATATTTGTCAAGTCACAGCGAGATCTGCAGGGCAAAAATAGCACCTTAGCGATTTGCAGAGATGATACCTCAATATTTAAATATCAATAAAGTTCTTATCCTCACGCACAAGTGACAATCCATATTTATGTCAAAGGTCTTCAAAATATCTACGGTTATAAAGTTATCAAAATAAGTATCATTATCACCATCCCACTTTTTATTCTTAAATGACCTCCTGTGTCACATCAGTCCTGGGAAAACTCTGAGTGCGGCCCAGGCGGCTAGGGCCCATGGTATTGTGACGTTTGCACTGGGCGTGGGCAATAAAGTCAATGAAACAGAGCTGCTGGGCATAGCTGGTGACCCCAAGCGTAAGGTCAAGGTGGGCAGCTTTAACGAGCTCAAATCTATTACGGAGTTGTTGGCCAAAAAGATCTGTGTCCGTAAGTAACGTGATGGCGATTAGATGATTATCTTTCTACATCAGGTGTCACCAGTGTTTTGAGATTTAAACATTCTTAATTAATGTTGAGAATTTAAAATATATTATTTCTCGGATTACATATCGATCCATTACTAAATAATATAAATGATCGTCCATCATTGTGTTAACAATTTATAATCAATGATAAAGTTAATATGTTAACCAAAATTTTAACCCTTGCTGAATGTTTTCGTTGATCAGATGATATGATAAAATCCCCCTAACCCACTCTACAACTCAAACCAAAACAAATTTAAAAAGAAATGCATTACATTTTTACTGTGTATTTGCATATAATGACGTCAGAGCCGTATTCGTAAGACGGGTCCTAGGGAAATATGAACCGGTTTATCATCGTTTTCGCATTGTAACAAAGTAAATACACCGATATTTTTTTTAAAAATATATGAATTAACATTTGTAAAAAAAAATAGCATTAATTTTTTAAAAGTATAGTACGTTCAGGCTTGAAAACAATGAAATATCTAAGGAACGTGTTATTATTATATTTTTTTTACAATATTAAGAATTTTTTTAAAAAATACACTTTGAAATGTGTAACTTATATGACTAAACTTAGAAAGTATAGACTGAGTCATTCTATTTGTTTTATCAACAGAGACAGAGAACAAGACAAAACAGCCTCCATCAGATCAAAGTGAGTACATCTTGGTTTATAATAGAGGTCCTCCACGTTGTTTGTGACCATTGCATACATTGACATCTTGGTTTATAATAGAGGTCCTCCACGCTGTTTGTGACCATTGCATACATTGACATCGACGTGCATATGTATAAAATAGAACCTTTCATATATTGGTACCTATTTTATCCAAACTCTCCCCACCACCAACACACACACACACCCAAGCACACAGATCAATTAATAAGTGCGTAGGGGATCCGTATTTTTTTTTCAATCATTAACTCTTGCTTCTTACATTTTTTATTGGCTCAAAGACCAAAGACCCGATTAATACTGCTCACGGCGTTTCGACCAATCTTACTTAAAACCGCGCAGCGAATTTGCTGAGATGTTGGACAAAAAATGGATGCTGAGTAACTTTCTACACGAGTTTCAATAATAATAATAAATTGATAACTTATATAGCGCTGTATCCCAGTTAGGAACACCCCAAATCAAACCAAAAGGTTTTTTTTTAAAAATACATTACTTTTTGCTGTGTATTTGTATTCAATGACGTCAGAGCCACATTCATAAAGTGGATCCTTAGGAAATATGAACTGGTTGATGATCGTTTTCACGTTGTAAAAAAGTAAATACACCGAGATTTTTAAAATATATATTAAAAAGCACGTGTAAAATGTAGCTTTATTACTTTTTTTAAGTTTAGTATTGCTTGGGCCAGAAAAACAAGTAAATATCTATCGAACTTTTTTTCCCCCTATTTTAGTATTAAAACAAGTAAAGTTTGAAATATTTGCCCTATTTGACTAAACTTAGAGACTAAAGACTGGGTCATTCAATTTGTTTTGTCCACAGAGAAAGTGAAAACGACAACAGAGCCTCCATCAGATCAACGTGAGTACATCTTGGTTTATAATAGAGATGAAGAACCTATTGAGAACGTGTTGTTAAAGGCATTTACTCGTGAGAAAATCCTAATTGCAAAGATTTTTTGTACAGCATATAATGTAGCGAAAGAAAACCAATCGTTTCATAATTTCGAATCTTTAATAGATTTGCAAGAACTAAACGGAGTTGAGGTGGCCCGTATTCTTCATTCAACCAATGCTTGCATCAATATAGTGCATCACATCAGTTGTGAAATGAGAAAAAAAAATTCCCCAAAAATTGTACGATCGAGAAATAAAATTTCATTGATCATCGACGAATCAACAACGCTTAGCCAACAATCGACTTTAACTGTGTATATTCGTGTTTGTCTTTCGGACAGTGGAATGATCTCACCAGTAAATTTATTCTTGGATTCGGTAGAACTTGAAAGTGCAACCGCAAATTGAGTTTTTGCTGCTTTACTACCAGTGGCGTAGTGAGGGGGAGGGGGCAGGGAGGACATCTGTCCCCGGGTGCCACGTTAGATGGCACCAAAATGAGTATTAAAACTAATTATTTCATTTAAATATTTTTTAATTTTTTTATAATTAATGTAAACTAATGTATCAAAAATAAGTCGGCAAGATTGAATTTTGGAGCTCCACAGACATCTTCATTACAAACTAGTTTGCAAGCATGATTTTGGCGCCCGCATTGAGCATTCAGGGGCACCATTCTACTCATAAATAGATTACACATCCACAATGTAGGATTGCTTATGGAGTTTAAAAAGAAAAATGTCATTCGTTGGACGTGAGACAAGGGAAGAAGTAAGAGACAAAGTCTAGTAAATTACTGGGAGGTTGTTGTTGTTGTTTTTTTAAAGGACGCAGTCGGGAGTAGACGTCAGATGAGAATTTGATCAAAATGTGGAATTTATTATGATTAATTTATTGAACATTTATATTTTATGATCATTTTTAACAGGGTTCTTTAATAGAATAACTTGAATAAGTTGCTAGATAAACTTTACAAATCATAAAAAATGTAAACGGTATACTAATGAAGTAATAATAATACAAGTTAAGTTAGTTAATTATGAAATAAGATTGTTTTAGACATTTAGTAACTTTGCAGTTGTGATTAAGCTTGCATCGAGGCGTGAACTGGTAGTTAAAAGTTAGGCATTCCATCACTGATTACCGGCACCTATTTAAAAAAACAAAAATGACTAATAATAATAAATTGATAACTTAGACAAAGCTATATCCCTGTTAGGGGCTGGGCTCACAGCACTTCACGTGAAGATAATGACATACATATAAATATTAAATAAACGTTCATATCATAACAACCGCCTAAATCAAAGTACATTATACATTATCTACTTATTACTTTGCACTCGGAACGAACTTGGAGAGAACATTTGTTTTGACACGTAATCACCTCGGCTGGTACTAAGATCGGCTGGTACTAAGATCGGCTGGTACTAAGATCGGCTGTACTAAGATTGGCTGGTACTAAGATCGGCTGGTACTAAGATCGGCTGGTACTAAGATTGGCTGGTACTAAGATCGGCTGGTACTAAGATCGGCTGGTACTAAGATCGGCTGGTACTAAGATGCGTCGAGCATCTTGATAGCTCTTGGAAACAGATAACTTCATTAAACTTATCTCTCTAGCGGCAATTAATTTGAGGCGTCGATGCATGCTAAGTACGCCACTTGACAAACTTCAACCATTGGAAGTGATTGCTATACATAAATGAAGTCAGAGAGTAAGGGCAAATGTTACTTAAATATTCCTTACTTCAAACAAAAAAATCACAGCGCTAGGCATTCTCATCATCCATTTCTTTCTTTTCCAATACCTTAGTAGCATATTGAGTGCTAACTTATGACGAGGTAAACATGCGTATTTTGAAAGCCAGTGTAACCTGTGTCTGAAACTGAGTGGGAATCAGCACCCAAAACAAAACTAAAAGCATACAGGGCTTTTGAGCTCCCTACTCTACAGTACGCATTTGAAACATGGACAATGTACAAACGCAAGGAGATTTTGCTAAATCACTTTCACACCAAAAGTCTGAGGAAAATCCTTAACATTAAGTGACAGGGAAAAAATGCATAGACCGAATTACTTGTCAGGGCAAGACCCTCAAGAATTTAACACTAGCCTGATACAGTGTCAACAACGCTGAGCGGGGCCATCCCATCGGTACCTACAGAGGCTCCTCTATTAAGACTAGGACTTACAAGCCACAAAAAGGGTATACCAAAGCACAATGCTAATGGGATAAGAAATCTACTCGTTGAACTCGACGTACAACGACACGTTATTATCTCATGAAAAATAACGACCTTAAACTAACGCCATATAATGTCATTTCATTAATCCAGCTTGTGGAGTGTTGAATCCCTCAGACATTTACTTCGTCTTCAGTCAAGCTTCACTGGGCAGAGAGGCGACATTATGGACCACTTCTTTCATTAGAGAAACCATTGACTCTAGCTTTATGAAGGTTGGATTCAGGGTGAGTAACTCTCGCCAACACCTAGTTATTAGTTTATTATTAATGCAATCATCTATTGTAATTAGCCCTAGATATCATAGAGATGAAACTATTCCACTTAAACAAACAAGCAATTTTTCAGTACGGCATCATATCCGGTTCCTGTCCGGATGACGCAGGTTTTGATCTAGACGACTACGACAACGTTGATGGTATCAAGTTAAGACTGGAGGCGTATGAAGAGAGCAGTGTTCTTCGCCTTCTGCAAGTAGGTCTATACACATTTAAAAATCATTAAGTTTCAGAACACTGAAATACTTGACCAGTGATCTGAAAAACTGTGAATGAAATAGTCGGATTTGGAAGCGATGGAAGAAAAAGTCAGATTTTTTAGGTAAATGGTGGATAAAATATTCAGATGGAAAGTGGTGACTGAAATAATTTTCTTAACCCTTTCATATAATAATTTATAGATTTTTTTAACGAATACAATGCAAGATATAAAAAAATTTTCACTTATAGTTTTATTATATTTTAGGGTGCAATATAAAATTATTTATATTGTAAATCTATTGATAAAAGCAATAAAAATAGCTCTTCAGATGTCTTGTTTATCATTGTTTCATTAATAGAATGCGATCCCGTTAAGTCGGGGTCATTCGGGTTCATATTTCTGTAATCACAACTTTCTGAATAGCAATTTATAGTCAATAAGTACAGATTTCCGTCTAACTTATTGAGAGTTAATAAAGGATGCAAATAAAATGTGTTTTCTTCCCTAGAACATTCATTTAAAGTTAAATTAAGTTTATACTCACGTATTATTTGTATCAATACCTATCAACAAGTATCTATAACTTTCACAGCAAACAGAAACAATAAATCGCGGGAAATTCATACGTACGAAATAATTATGGCCATGTTACGTCACAAAATTTGGGAACTATGGCATTGCCGCGACTTAACGAGGCGTGACTTAATGAGGTCTCACAGTTAGGAACCCTTTTGATTCAGTTAGTTTATCAATTAAACATATCTAAAATGTATCTTTGTCTTTACAATCAGCGTTTATCTGGAGATAGCTACACAAGGTCACGTGGTGGTAGGACTGAAGCCAATAAAGTGGCCGTCTTGTTTACACAGACTGCCAAGGACATACGGAATGAATTCATCCAAAGTTTTGCGCTTCAAAATTTCACGGTAGAGCAGCTTAGCACCCAATGAAAAAAAAAATTGAAACTATACGATTTCCTATTTTTTTAATGTAAAATCCAGTTCTTTGTTTTAATTTAAAGGGCATTTGATCTTAGACTGGATGAATGTACTCACCCTTTAATGACCAATATATTTATTACATCAGAGTGATCACAATACCTTTAACAAAATATATTATGTCATGCGTAGTTTATTTATTTTTTTAAAAAATCATTTCAGGTACATAATATTTCTATTTAAGATCATTGATTATGAAACCCATTATTACAGGTGTACCTCGCTGACCCCTCAAATTCAGGACTGGATGTTCCAGGGACACAACTTTTGTCTGGTTCGTCTGTCAGGGAACAGGTCCAACATTTCATCAGCAAAATCTGTCACAAATGCCCACGCTTATCTGGGATACTGGTGAGTTTTGGCCACCAACCCAAGAACCNCCTAAAGAATTTTAATATGGGACATCAAATTTTTATATATAAATTTTGGTCAATAATCCACAAAAAAAAATGTAACGGGCCTTGAAGATTATTTTCTTTAAACAGAAATGAATATTACGAGCAGGCATTCAATGAAGCTGCACCATTTTTAAATGTTGCACATTGTAGATGTTGAATGGCGTGTAAGGGAGAGAGCGCTTAAGTAAAATCTGATCCTAGAAAGTAAACGTTTATTGATGCTCCACTGGTGAAACATGTTTGATGTTACATTGTAATTATCAGGGTTGTATTAATTTTCTTTAATCCAGTGATTTTTTATGATTTTTTAAAATCATTTTTTTATATTATTTTTTTTAATGAGACGACTCTGTGTTGTTCACAGTAACGAAAAGCTGATGGGCCAAACTTCTGACAAGGTCATCGAGCCGAAATATCTACTTACTCACAGTCAACAATGGATCTGTTCAATAATCTACTCTATTATGTTTTAAGTCAAATTTATTCATTTAATTTATTTTTTAAAATTCAAATTACACATACATGTATTCAAAATCTAAATAAAAATAATGATCACGCTATAACTTTGAGGGATGTTTTCTTTATTCCTTGACACGGCTAATGGTTAACTAATGAATATTCATTCTCTTTTGGGTTGAGACTAGGTTCTTAAGACCCGGTTCAATTTATTGCAAAGCTCATCAAGCGGGCATCGCCATAGGGGTAGTCCTCCGCAGGTACCGTAACCTCTCCTTGTAAGACCCCGCCCAACTCGGGGCGACCTTCTGGTACGTGGGCTACCGTCTCATCGGAATAGCCACACAATCGACAGGCCAGTTTCCTTCTGTTGTCAAACTTATACAAGTAGCTTCGTGTTGGACAATGATCAGTCTTCATCCGTGTTATGAGTGTCTGATTACTACGGTCAAGTTTCTACCAGGGATCGCTTTTGCGCGGTCGCGCATTCTCTGGTAAACTTTCCTGGCCGTATTCCTTGATGCCCAGCCCCCAAGCCATTTCTCACAGCAATGGTCTTTTAGCCATGATCTGACTTCCAGCTGGGTCAAAGGCTGCACCTTCTCTCGCTAGCGTATTGACCCGTCTGATTGCGCCTCGCCACGCCACAGTGACCAGCGATATACTGTTGAGCTACTCTGCCGCCACGTGCCAGGATTTCACCTACTATCTCCCAAATGACAGAGAGGATCAACCCACGGTCTCGAGCAAAAACCGAGAATCGGTGAAGACCACAACGGTCGGGAAAACCTTTTTCTTTGCTAGCCGTCTGTAAAGACTTTGACCCCGCTGTCAACATAAGCCTCTATCGTTCGCAAAGTCTCGTCTCGCTGGTGCTCAACGGGACTGGCTTTTGTCACCGCACGCAGTATTTTCCAGTGTCAAATGTAGTTTAGGTGGGTCAAAACTTTCATGTGGTCCTCGAGCTGGGACCAGTTGCATTCATTCCATATATTTTGATATGGGGACTGAATTTTTTCAGTTCGTGGACCGCATCCATGAAGGATGGTCGTTTCAGTCATGTCCTCTTTACCCATCGGTCTTGTAATTGATAGCAAGGTTCGTCATGCTCCAACCTACGGTATCGCTCAACCGTGGTCATAATTGCTTTTTCTCGCCTTATTGCCAGGGGTTCTACATTTGACATAATTTCTACCGTGGAGGTGGGTGTGGTACGTAACGCCCCACATACGAGCCGTAGAGCTTGGTTCTGTATTCTGTCCAGTCCTTCTAGAGCCGTACGGCTCGCAAAGGCTTGGACCGGGAGGCTGTAGTCGATGGCACCTGTAACACTACCGAGATAAAGAGCTCTAAATAGCCTTGCATCTACACCCAACTCGTGCTAGCTAACTTTTTCACCAGGGATGATTTGGCTGTGGCTTTGTCACATAATTCACGTACATGGTTAAACATCTGGAGCTTCTGGTCCAGCCTGATCCCCAGGTACGTTGGCGTCCGATCCGAATTTAACCTTTTCCCGCAGATCTGAAACACGACATCATGCTTCATTGCATTCCGTCCATTAGTGAAAATGGAGTGGACCGTCTTTTCCGTATTGACTACTAGGCCCCAACGATTGGTGTATTCCTCAATGCGATTCAGACTGTTCTTCAGCCGGGTCTGCAGTGTTGCAACGTCCTTTCCTGAACTCCAAATCACCAGATCATCCGCAAACATGGCATCCTCTGACTCAATAATGCCTTGTAGGCCGTGGACGTAGGCTAGAAATAGTTACAGCTGAGCGCAGAACTCTGTGGGAGTCCGTCTTCAAGTCGTGCTTCGCTGGAGAGCGCTTCGCCTAATAATGTTTTAACCGTTCGGTCCGTGAGGAACGATTTAACCCAGCCGTACATATTAGCAGTGACACCTAACTGCTGCAGCTTGTAAAGTAGCCCTCCACGCCACACCTTATCGTATGCTTGCTTCAGATCGAAGAACATTGCAACCGCGTGGTGCTTCAACTGGAGTTTATTTGTGATCATCTGAATTAAACGGAGCGCCTAGTCCATCGGGTTTCGTCCCTTGCGGAACTCACCCTGAGCCTTCGGAATGCATTTGGACTTTTCGAGGTACCAGTAGAGTCGTGCGTTCACTAACCGTTTAGCCACCTTCCCCACAAACGACGTGAGGGTAATGGGCTGGTAGCTGGACGGGTGTTCGCCTGGTTTTCCTTCTTTAGATATTGGGGTTATTACGGCCTATTTCCACAGCTTCGCCAGTGCGCCTGATGTCCAAGTTCTGTTTATAAAACTCAATAGTTTTACTCGGCATGTCTTGCCCAGATGCTTGAGCATTTCATTATGAACTTTATCTGGTCCTGGTGCTTTGCCAGCCTTGCACTTGTTAAGCGCAGTTTGCAGTTCTGTCATTGTAAAAGGTGCCGAGAAAACCTCAAGTTGAGGGCCCGTGCGTCAAACTACAAGAGACTTTTTTCTTGACCACTCAAAAAAACTCTAAACCTAACTATATTAAATGTGATGCATATTTAATACTTATTATGTTATGAGTATGTGTGTGGTTTCTTTCTTGACACAACTAGATCTATGCCTAACTTCAAAAGTTGTTGCGAATAAATGTTTATAACCATTCAAATAGCAATGAACTAAATAGTATTAAATTTTATATTTCATCGCAATTATTGCGTTTAAAGAATATAGGACAAATTGCATAGTAAGGTAGTTCTTGTAAAAAACGATGAAACTTTTTGTTTTTTTCAACTTCCAATCTATTCAATTTTATTTTAACCAACATTACACTTAAAATAAAATTATTACTATAACCCAATCAAATATTTAAGGAATCAATTTATTTGTAAAAGTTTATGTGAATGTTCTTTTCAAAAAAAATATTAATAAGTCAAAACTATATCAAAATTTGGGTTACAATAATAATTCATGTAAGAAGAAAAAATGCCAACTGTAAGTAAAACTTCTCTAAACTCAAATTTAAAAGCAAATAATAGATAACAATGAGTGCAATATAAAGTATGAAATGGCTGAAAACATTGATATAAGTGCCGTCAAAGATTTTGCCTGAAGGTAAATTTGAAAAATTACATTTTTATTTCTAACAATTATACTTGTCCTCTGTACTTTTAATTTTTTAAAAGGATTTATTCTTTATAGGAGCAGCACCTTTGTTAAATATAGGGAGGGGGTGGAATTTGACATCTGCGCCGAGATTCAGAAACGAAAGCTAGACCGCTGCCCGTGTGTCCACATCTTGCTACGCCGCTGCCAAAAGTCATCATTTTTGGCATTTCAAACGTGAAAAATACAAATAACTCTATATGTTAATAAAATCAACAAAGTAATTTAAGGTGTAATGTAAATGAATTTCAGTTGACACATTTAAATGAATCACATGTTGTTTGATTTCTCTCTCTCTTTCTCTCTCCCTCCCTCCCTCTCTTTCTCTCTCTCTCTCTCTCTCTCTTCCTCTCTCGCTCTCTCTCTTTCTCTCTCTCTTTCTCTCTCTCTCTTCAATTTAAAGTTTTGCTTATTAAATTTAGAGTAGATATTTGGTTTAAAAATACAAATTAAGAAAATAAAATCAGTGAGAGAAGTAAAGAAACATCTATACCTAATCTCTTATTCTTGTAGCTCGTATGTTTAAAGATAAAATCAATGCTGCTAACGGTCTAAACTAAATAAAACCATTCGGTTGCTATCAAAAGTCCTACTAGGACCTGTCCTAACCCAGTGATACTGTTCGCGTTGTTTCCAGTATTTGATTTCCCTGATGGACATTGGGCACTGTGGAAACCGGAGTCAAAACTAGCTTTAAACTGTTGCCTCATGGAGGGGAGATAATAGTGCCAGAAGTGACGACTGTTGGCCGCCAGGTAGCTCTTCATTTCAGACTCAGCGGAAATTTCCAGAAAGTTTTGTTCAGCAGCGGTGAACTCCGTCCAGTCTGTGTCGATGACGTCATCCCCCGCCATACTTGGTTTTCTATTTTTAATAAATAAAGTTTAAAATTTTTAAAAAGAATTAATTATTCACAGTTTTATTCAATAAGATAACGTGTGAAATTAAGCATATTTATAATTCGTTTGGACACATAATAGTATTTTTTGTCTTTTTAAAGTTTAGTTGTCGAGCGTAAAGATTGTTACGTTAGAATTTTAATATGAAACATACTGAACTTTTGGATATGACTTTTTAGTTATCTTTAGCTTCTAAACATGAGTTATCTAAGTCTTATGTACTAAGTTTGATCAGGAAAAATCCATTATAGCCAGAACCCTTAGAGGTAGCGTACTTAAAAACTATCTAAAGTTTCGTGTCAATCATTGACTAAAATAACATTTATACAGCTTATAACAGTAAAAATAACATTAGGGGCCCCCTGGTCCAATCGGGGTCAGATGTTAATTTCAAAACACCAATTGATTTCAATCTGTATTATGATGCATAAACTGTTAGTCATATTTGTAAAGGCCGTGAAAAATCAAATGAGCAATAAAATGTCATTTGGGCCATGGGGAAAATATGGTGCCTGATGTAAAGTTCAAAAGGTCTAAAAGTCTCAGTCTAGTTCATGATGGAGATATATGTTTTTGTTTGTTTAAATTACTTGAAAGTCTAATGGGAAATGAAGCTTTAAATGTTAACGAAAATATTATTTGGTGCCAAGTAGGAATGGTCGTTAAGAGTTTATTGCCCTAAAGAATTTTAATATGGGACATCAAATTTTTATATATAAATTTTGGTCAATAATCCAATATTTAACAGTAGCCGCTGTGTAAAATATCTTTAGGGGGCAATCGTCCCCCTAGTGAGAGGTGATTTGATTTTTTTTTTCCTCTTTCCATCGCGGGAAAGGGATTACTCAACAACTTCCCAAAGATTCAAGCTTCTACCTACACGGAAACTTCGAGAATTAGTGTTGATTCAGTTTATATAGCCCATTTTAAGTGAAAAAAAGCCCCCCCCCCCCACCCCGGCCACCCATCAGTGGAAATTTTCAAAATTTATATAATTATTTTTCCTTGTCTACTTACACAGGAAATAAGAGAATTATAGATTTTCAATTTTGATAAATCTCATTTTAAAAAAAAAAACGTTTTTGGGCCCCGGCCCCAGTGAGTGTGTATTTCAATTTTTTTACACCGACTTTCGTCGTGAGAGGGTAATTAACAATTTCCCAAAGTTTCATGCTCCTACCTACACTGAAAATCTGAGAATTAGTGATGAGTCGGTTTTTAATTTAAGAAAAACAATATTTGGGCCCCCGGTCCCCCATGTGAGGGAATTTTAACACTCTTTTTTGCCAATTTTTGTCGGGAGATTGTACTCAAAGTTTCCCAAAGTTTCATGCTTCTACCTACACGGGAAATGGAAAAATTAGTGATTTTCAGTTTTTATATAGTATATATTTGGAAAAACATACATTTGGGCCCCCGGTCACCAGTAAAGGATATTTAAAATATTTTTCAACCAGCAACCATCGTGAATCTGAACGTATCAATTCCCCAACGCTTTATGTGTCTACCTACACGGGAAATAAGTGAATTATAGATTTTCAATTTTTATAAATCTCTTATAAGAAAAAAAGCTTTGGAGCCCCGGCCCCCATGAGTGTGTATTTCAAAATTTTAACATTCTTTTTTTCCAATTTGTGTCTGGCGTGTATTCAAAACATTTCCAAAGTTAAATACTTCTACCTATACGGGAAATAGGAGAATTGGTGATTTTCAATTTTTATATAGCTCATTTTAGTAAAAAAAAACGTTTTTGGTGCCCCGGCCCCCATGAGTGGGAAATTTAACTTTTTTTTCCCAATTATCGTCGGGAGCATGTACTCAAAATATTTCCAAAGTTTCATGCTTGTACCTACACGAGAAATAGGAAAATTGGTGATTTTCAATTTTTATAGAGCCCAAATAAGGGGGGAAATGTTTCTGGGCCCCGGCCCCACATGACCAAGATTTAAAAAATTCTTTTTCGCCAATTTTCGTAGTGAGAGAGTACCCAACAACTTCCCAAAGTTTCATGCTTCTACCTACACGGGAAGTTGGAGAATTAGTGGTGAGTCTGTCAGGACTTTCGCTTTTATTAGTATAGATTGAGTATTCGCTTATTGACAATATTATTTTAAAAAATAATAACTAGTTTATCGTTATAACCACACACAAAGATATTCACCGTAGTCAGTGGAAAGATTTGGTGACAGCTATTCTGGTCAATATACATTACAACTAGCGGACAACAAAAATACAAACCCAGTTTTGATGAAACTCGACCAATAGGTCATCACCCGCTTGGACAGCTTCACCTCCTCTGTCTCGTTGACCCATCCGAAGACGTACGGGATCTCGGCGCTGTGCTCAGTCCCCTCGAACCAGCTCAAAGACTTCTCCTTAAACTCTGGGTTTGTCCGCGGCAATCTGAACCTGTACACGAATGTCTTGCCGTCTTCAGTAACTTCACCAGGATCTGCTGTCGTGTTTGCTGCTGTCGTGCTTGCTGTTGTCGTGGTACTGTCTTTTTTGGTGCGGCTCATAGCTGTGTCTACCACAGGGACCGCGAAAAACACATCGGTCAGCAATCTAACTGCCCGGTTGCTAATAGTAACGGGATCTGGGTTTTCCCAGTTGACATATCGATCTACGGCGGCTTCTATGACATTCGCGTAGTCGGCGACATTGCTGTCGGAACTTTCGGCGACTACATTAAAAATAATCGACTTCAACAAATCTATGTCTATGGGTCGATGGATGGCATCTTGCCTCGCGGAATCGTTGACGATTTTATCGTTTAAAATAACGGACCACAATCTGTAGAACACTTCCCCGTCTTCGGCGTTGAAACCAATGAGTAAATCCTTTGAGCGAAAGTGGGCGGGGGTCAGCTTCGAATCGGCGTTTAGATCCTTCGCAATGTCCATCAAAAATTTGTGGACGTCCTCTGTGACGAATTCACGTTCAAGCGTTGGCTGGAATGGAAGGCTTGCCGGAGTCAAGCTGGAGATGATTTTCTCCGCGAGGTCAGTGGCGTTCTGTTTGCTTAAACACAATTTGATCTGGGCGCTTTTCTCCGCGCCTTCGATGTCGCAGCCCATTGCTCGCGCCAGCTTCAGCGTGGTGTTGTAGCCTTTGGTGTTGATGCTGCTCCTCGCTGCCGGTGTGCCGCTCTGGGCTATGACCCTCTGAAACAGGTGATCGTTGCCTGCGTAGAAGGCCTGGAACAGGGCGCTGTAGCTGCCTGCGGACTGTCCACCTATGGTGACTTTCGTGGGATCCCCTCCAAAGTCTCGAATGTTCTCGTTCACCCACTTAAGAGCCTCGTGTTGATCCCAGAGTCCGATATTTCCTGGGATGACGCCATCGTTTGTTGAGGCGAAACCGAAAGGCCCGAGCCTGTAATTGACGGTAACCACTATGATCTCCCCGACCACGACCAAGACGGACGGGTCGTAACAGTTTCCATTACCTCTAAAGAATGCTCCCCCGTGAATAAAAACATAAACCGGATACGGGCCAGCTATCGCATTAGACAAGTGGTCTCCGCTTCCGTTGGTAGGAGGTGTGTAGTTTCTGCTCAGGGGCGTATAAACGTTCAAATACAAACAATCTTCGCTCATGTTCCTGTCTTTCTGGCACGCGTTCGTCTGGTCGATCTTCTGGTAACATATGCTTTTGAAATCAAGAGCTTGGGTTGAACTGTTGTTTTCAAATAGCTCGGCACGTGAGAATCTCCCGGCCGATGGTCGAGCATAAGGAATCCCTAAAAAAGATCCCAAATAATAGGTCTGACTGTCGAATACTTTTGTGTTGATTGTCCCCGTATATATTGTCCCGTTTGAATTGTTCTGGATGCTATCGATGGTGCTGAGACATCGATCTTCTGGTATCATCATCATTATCACTAAAACAACGAAAGTGATGGTGTGCCATGACATCCTGGCAACCATTTTAACCAAAATAGATCTGTGACTGGGAAATAAAGAAACACATTTCACAAACATAATTGATATCCCGTCAAAATTTGCTTTTGTTAAAGTGACTTACATTTGTAAGTATAACTTCAGTTAGTGTGCGTGTGTGTGTGAGTGAGCGAATTCTGGCATTTATTGTTTGTTTTGTTGTTAGGTTTTAAAATAGTATTCAGTTTAAAAATGTTCCTCATTCAAGTTTCTTTTTTTTTAATTCTTTTTTTTTTTTGTTCAATCTGAATATCACTGTAATACACGTCATTTTATTTTACATTTATTTTTATATATTATTTCTATTATTACATTTTATGCTATATAAAGAAATATTTTCGTTACATTTAACACATTTTTAAACCAAAACTCTTGCCTTGCTGTACAGCTAAAGTTTATATTAAAGAAACTTCTTTTTGCTGACATACTTACAACACTATACACTAACTTAGTAAGCCGTTTGTAATTTCTCATGTTTTACAGCTATCTGCTAGAACTCTCAATATTTGCCGGCTATTAACAATCGTGTATAAAAAGCGTTAATAATATTCTGATAATCTTTATCAAAAGCATTTTTTTTTACCTGAACCAAGTGATGTTCTGTTGAAGAGGTTGGAAAGACCTGCGGGGAACTGAATTTAACCGTCGACGTAACACAAATATGTATTTTTATATAAACTGATAAGCTGGCGTGTCATCTGTTACAAGTGGCTGTGTACAGAGATACAGCGGTAACGTCTGGAAGTAGACCTAGGACATGGGGACCATTCGAGATATCAGTGAACAACTTGAATACTTGACCTCTTCCTCGTATCTTATCCGTTTCTGAGGAAAATCCGAGATACTTCCCTCTTTCCTTGATGTCTGGTTAGTTGGGCCCCTCAGGCCTGTCAGTACCACTGAGCACTGAGTAGTCAGTAGGTAAACTATATTTTGGGGGCAACAGTCCAGGGGTTGGACAGTTGACCGCCATCAATCTACTCCGTCAAAAAAATATCAAATGATTATGAAAGTAAAATTTACCAATCACAGATTGCCGACTGCTGAATTCAAACTTAATTTGTATACACGAGTCAAAGAGGTAAAATGACTTTAAAATAAGAATAATGAATAACTTTCAAATAAAATTTGTGTCTGCTCCACTTTGGATTATACAGAGATTATGTAGTTGTAATAAATACTTCTTTTTTTTTTTCTGGTTATGGCAATAATTAACAGTTCAATTTGTAACTTGTAGTTTAATGTAAACTAATTTCTATACGATTCCTCATTTTCAACTGTAAACATTTATACATTGCTTAATTAGTTATTTCGACATGATTTACTTCGAATTTTTTCTCTAATAATGATTCCTCAATGGGTGTTGCCCGTCCATCATTGAGTACAGTGATGAGCTCTCATGTGCTGCCGTCCCTTCAATGCGTGAGAGCAAGTATCAAATACACCAGAAGGAACATCTGAAGGATCAAGTTCGCTATATACAGGTATCTTTTTTTTTACTTTCATCGCCCCCCCCCCACCCCGCCGTTATTGTTCCCATCCTGAGAGCCAGGAGTTGAGAGCTGAGATGCCAAGCATGTCTATTTTTATACTTCTCGCCAAAAGTTTTGCCATTTCGGGTTATGCTGTTCTGTTATGTCAGTTCTTAACTTTTGTGATGCAACAAAAAAAATTTTGTTATTGAGCTTATTTCTCCCATCACACAACAGTTATTTCTAGGCCCGAGTGTTGAGTCATTCTTATTTAAAGGACTTGTTTGTGTGTTTATTGTGACTCCAAATATTGACTTAGACCGTATCTTTCAGGCGCAATGTGGTCACGTGTACTAAACCTATTAAATACATCTTTAAACAACCGTTATCTTATAGAATATAGTTATATCGACTACTTTGAAACTCACCTTGTTAAGTTTTAGTTCTCATTCCTCAAAATGGGTCTCAAGGGACATTATACTTGCTGTACTATTACAATGGAGATAGTATTCAATCTTAAGTCCCTTTATTGCCATTTTCTATTTTATAAAAGATCAAAATTTCCCCTTCTTTAAATTTGTCTCTTGACAAAACTACTGACATTCTCCTAGGCCAAAACCTTCAATTTTTTCAATATTTTTTCTTCTTTGATTTACTTCATTATTTGAAAGGAAAAAAAATAACTCCACGCGTACAAACGCTGCAACATTTTCGGCCACATAAAAAAAAACTTGTCAAATTTCTTTTCATGGACACCTATAGAAAATAGTACGTTTTACTTTCGTTTCGTCACCTACTCCCCCCTCCCCAACACCCAGCATGTGGTCAAACGTGACCGTCGAGACCAGGAAGACAAGCCACTGGACGTGCAAAAATGAAATAGCCAATACAAATAACGTGGGTTGTAATGATTGGACGAATATATCTGAGATGCTGCTTACGGAATCAGAAGGGTAAACATCATTGGCACCATAGTCTATGAGTGATGGAAAGGTGGATATCGGATAGGGTCACGGTAATAGAGTGAGGGGGAATATAGAGAGATAAGGAGAGAGAGGGAGAGAGTGAGGGAGTAAAAGAGAGTGGTATCACGGTTAATCTCAGGTTGCTTATGGGCAACACGTAAATCGATGAGAAGAATTGAGCTCACGAGAATTATTCCCTTAAATATAAGTCAAGAAAGTTGTGGCTAACACCTGATGGCTAACAAAGTCAAGTGGATCTTCAAGAATCCTTGAGGGCAGCAACAAAGTGCAAACAATACAAGTAGTATATGGAAAATCTACAGGTTTTTGTTGTTGTTGTTGTTTTGTGTTTATTTAAAATAATTTTGAGCACTCATATTTTTTAACACCGGTAAAGGCTTCTAACAGAAATGTGCGTACTTTTGTTTCTAAATTGTTTTTGTTTTTTACATTGTTTTATTTGCTTAATTTTCCAATTTTAATTCCATCTATTGTAATTTTAGCTCCCGCGTTGTGTTAATATTCAATTTAAAAGTGATAAGATAGGTGTATTTCTCACATTCTAATAGTAATGATAAGTTGATAATTTATATAGCTCTATACCCCAGTAAGGAACTTGGCTAACGGTCGCTTACATAAAGATAATAATACTATATATTATCAATCTATCTATCCATCCATCCATCCATCCATCCATCCATCCATCTATCTATCTATCTATCTATCTATCTATCTATCTATCTATCTATCTATCTATCTATCTGTCTCTATATGTATAATCTAACTATTTATATATATATTAGGGCTGCGGAAATTATCGATTAATTTCTCGATTAATCGGTAAACAATGTATCGATTAAAATTATTTTAATCGATAAAATAGCGATTAGAATTATGGAATAGACTGCAAATAATGTCATAGATTTATTTTTAAATGATTATTTGGTAATAGTTACAATGGTTGACTTTTTTATGTACAAACTTCTGTTTTAAAAAAAAAATTAAACATGCAAACTTCAATTTAAGCTGAAAATGATATGAAAAATTAAACATTGCTTTTAATAAATAATAATGACATAATTTGAATTCATTGACATCATATTTAACTACTTATATTTAATTCGAAAATTGTGAATTGCCGGTTTTTGTTACTTCCCTTGAAATTTTCAGTTTATAATGACGTTATAATCTTATGGTTAGCTTTAATCAAAATTATCGATTAATTATTCGGTAATTTTTCAAAAGTAAACGATTAATTTTAAATTAATCGATAACAGCCCTAATATATATATATATATATA
>MUZC01001371.1:33682-59404 GCA_002072015.1 Radix auricularia
GTTTTCATTATCAGCATCACATCTAAATGCTTTGCCTAAGATCCATACAGCGACTGTAATCATATATGACTAGCACCTAACAACGGCCTTCGGCTTTCCAAGTCAGGGGTTTGTCGGTTTCAGGTCGTGGTCTGCTCCACGACCTTACTCGTCTATCGAACCCCGTAGAGGTCACCCCATCTCGACAGGCGTCTCCCAATTAGATCGTGCGATCTCTTTTCCCGACGTCTGTTCCTGGTCAAGCGTTTGCCATGTGCGCTGACAGCTTGGGTTCGTCACAGTGATGACCATCTTCAGCAAAGGTTCTCAAGTGTGGGGCAAGGCCACCTCGCCCCTTCCTCGCAAAACCAGAACGTCTTCTCGGGAGTGGTCTGCTCCTCTACTTCTATGTTAACTTAGTAGTCTCACGGTCTAACCTACTAGCGGAAAACTAACTTTTCAGCTAGGCTCAAACTCTTTTCACCGTCAACCTCAGACCTGGTGCACTGCGAATCTTCTTAGAGAGAGAGACTGCTCAAAGGTTTGTCTCCAGCATTTAAGGACCCCTGGCCACGCCTGGGTCAGCGGACCGTTCTCATTTTGATTGGTCAACTGGCATGTACCAACCGTTTAGCACGCGCTCACATGCATGCCTTTGAGAAAGTTCGGCCAACTTCCACATGATAACCGAAGACTAATTCTCTAAAATTTGGTCCATCATGGATCTATGTCCATCTCAAGGACAACAGTCCCTGTTGCGTTGATGGAACTACACTTACCCTCAACAGTTCTAAATACATAATGGTTCTAAACTTGTGGGGATGGACTTAACACGTATCAAATACTTTAATAAATATACACAAGCTATGCTGTGCTTTATCAATATATCACATACCAATACATTAAAAATATTAAGTTATTTCACAAAAACTGAGCGATATCCTCTATACTAATAGTGTCAACATTATCTGGTATCTCACAGCTCTAAACATGTCTTAACTCCTCAGTAATAATCCCGTGTCTCTGATCAGTAGTACTCCCAGCTGTTTCTCTTCTCAAGGAGTATTCTTAGCTGTGTCTCTGCTCCAGTAGTAGTCCTAGCTGTGTCTCTGCCCCAGTAGTACCCTTAGATGTGTCTTTGCTCCAGTAGTACTCCTAGCTGTGTCTCTGCTCCTGTAGCACCCTAAGCTGTGTCTCCTCCTCCTACTTCTGCCCAAAGCCAGCCATTCTTAGGCCTCCCTTTCAAGTCGTGACTTCTCACGAGTGACCGAAGCTCATTATTTTATTGCAAGTGTAAACGTTTGCATTCCCTTAAATTACAGTGATTAAACAGTTCCAAATCGTGATTTCATACCCTTGACAGCCATAAGATAGTAAACAAAATAATAATTCGAATTTAGTAATCATATATGACTAGCACCTAACACCTAACAACGGTCTTCGGCTGTCCAAGCCAGGGGTTTGTCGGTTTCAGGTCGTGGTCTGCTCCACAACCCTACTCGTCTGTCGAACCACGTAGAGGTCACCCTTTCTCGACAGAAAAGATCTCACTAAATGTTGTGTTTTGAAAGGACCCTAGTTATGAAGTGAGATAACAATATTCTTATCATTGAGGCCCATCCATCGGTTTCGTCAGCAAAAGCAAATTTAAGTCTGAAACTGAAACTATACTTAGTGTTAACATTGACTGCCACAAAAACAATTTACATTCGTGTTGTCTGGTTTGAACGATGGCTCTCAATATGTCTGATGAAGAACCCCTAGATAAAAATTTCTGTGATGTTGTGTTATCCTATATAATAAAAGGCAATTTTCTGTGCAGTTATCAAAAGCCATTGATACCTCAGACTCATATAGACTCCTACAGCCAATCAGAAAATTTAATAATCTGATATTTTCTGCAGTATTTTTTACAAAACTTTATTTTGAGCGATGCGCTTTTAAAAATACTTTATTGTCAAACTAGTGTGCGCACATTTTCGTTTACGCATATAAAATTGAGATACGGCTTATTTTACGGTAACTTTCTTTTGTTGATAGATACATTTTAAAAAATTCATATCAATTCTCCCATGATGCAAGGCTTGTTTTTTTATGTTTAAATGAAATTTGTGAATTTTGTTAAATTCTTTTGTGCTCCATATTTTGTTATTAATAAAAAATTCTAATTATAGTTCTGTAATTAGTGTGTGAATTTTACGTGGAAAGCGATGGCCCAAGTAAAATATTTCTAATATATAAATAATTATAACACATATTTAAGTAAATGCTATTTCTGTTGTAAAAAAACTAGGGGACAGCCGAAGATCCGTCATGCCGGATATCCGGACCAGACATCGAGATTTACGCCACTATTTGGATTCGGCAAATACTTATCGCAGATCTGAATAGTATCCTGACATCAGTGTAGTATTGAATTGTTGAAACCAAATTAAAATTGATATTAATAAGTTTATAAATAAATATATACAAAGAAAAAATAATATCCATATAGGAGCGGTACGCGTTGGGATTTATAGTTAAAAACGTTTTATTTACGGGTTATTTATTAAAACTATAATGAATAATATTTTTGACATGATGCACATTTAGGGTCGGTCAAGACGGCTGTTGGAGGGGAGGTACAAAATGCAACTGAAACGACGGCGGAACGTCCTTTGACGGGCGTTCTTGTTCGTTTCATAGAAAATTCCAGTTCTAAATGCAGAAAGAACATTTAGCCCAAAAAACAACATACAATTCGAGGATAAGGTTTATTTATTTATGTATTTTTGTGTACACTTTTATAGCGCTAGACAGCAGCGAATATTTGGGCTCGGGTCTCGAGCACTTCGAAACCAGACGGTTCAACCCTACCAGTTCGCGAAAAACATTTTGACCCCGTTTGGTTCGACCCCGGGTTATTCGAGGCCCGACGGTTAGACCCCAGGACGCTTCGATCCCAGTACTTTTCGAACCCGGAAGTTTCGAGCCATTCGATTCTACACTGTAAAATGTTTTTTATTTAATTTTTTTAAAATTATTATTATTATAAAGAAATCTTTAGTATATTATGCATTTAAAATTAAAAACAGAATATCCAATCCTATTCCGAAAACACTTAAAAATGTTATAATTTATTATTGGGTTTTTAAAATGTATCTTTTAAAGTCGTTCAAAGTTTTTCCCTGTGTAAACAAAAATAAACGAAAGTTGTTTTTGGTGTTTTTCTTAAAGGTTTCGACATGCTGGACAACGCAACTCACAGGCGCTGAAATAATTACAAACACGCACCCTTCCATTCACATCTATTTATTATGTTCCTTATTACGTGAAGACCTTCCTCGCAGAAATACTGATCTTAATAATACGTACATAGTTGTCAGTATTTTAAAGTTAACGTTTTAACATTTCTAAAGTTAATACCTACGCCTAGCAGACGATAATAACATTTAAGCTGCTGGGTCCTTATGACATGTCTTAACGTAAAGACATTGTTATTTACATTTTTTTCCCTGGCTTACATAATGACATTTTACGAAGGCTAGACTCAGTGACCACCGCAACACGCCGTGTGCTGGCGAGCGTTAGTGGTAAGGGAAATAAAGCGAGTGGGGGGAGGGCAGCGAGAATGTAGGCAACTGTAGAAAGGACTATCTGACCACATTGCCTTTTATTGTCCGATTTCATCAGATCGTGATTTGGGGTCAAGTTAGTTAGATAGGTTTAGAATCACCTGAGATGAATGATGAATATACCAGAATCATGACTATGCATTAAAGGTTGACTGGTTTTACGTGTAGACTCTACATACTTTTTTCAAATTTATTTATGTACCAAAAATCAATTGTAATAACAATTTCTGTATCATTCTGTATCCTTGTTTTTTTTTTCTTTTCATTTTTTATCACATATACTCTAATATGTTTTAAGATAGATATCTATATGCATGTAATTATTTATGTTATTGTACTTTGTACTGATGAAGGCATGAGCCGAAACGTTTACTATTATTTGTATTAGTTGATAAATAAAGCCTAAATTTATTGTTTTTTTACACAAATAGTTTATATAATTTTTTTATTAAAAAGCTTTATGCAGTCCCATTCTGTATAAGAAAACGGCTGTCTGAATGAGAACTATATTATTTATGTACCGTTTATGTTTCATTTAATTTAAGTTTAAATAGTTTCCACTGACAAGTATTTCAAAACTGTGTATTTGAAGCGTTTGTTTGTGAATTGATTGTGTTCATTGTGTCTGCTCGGCCCGTGTGGTTGTATGCTAGAGGAATACAAAATAGTTCAACGGCAATAAGAAACGGGCGATGTTATTACATGGTGTCACCTTGTGAGTAGAGTTAAATGTTGATCATTTTTGTCCACGCATTTTTCTCAGCGTTAAAAACTTCTTCAGTTTCCGTTGTGTGTGTATGTACGTGTGTGTATGTGTTTTTAAAAAAATTAATATCAGCATATCCCTATACCACCATGCGATATATATTCAACAAGGTTTTGTCTTTGTTGAAGTATAAGCCTACATACTAAAGGAGATTTCCGAAAGATTACGAAAATAAGGTTGATAATTTAGTTGATATGTTAAATGTATCACATCCTGTTTGTGTGTGTAGGCGGGGGAGGGGTAACTAATACAACGTAACAGTTTAAGAAAAAATATGTGCAAAATTTACGGACGCTGTCTTTGGGTTTTTGAGGACGATTTTTTTTTCTGAGATAAATTTAGAAGTCAAAGATAGAAGAAGATTTTTATTTTTGTAAACCGAGCTGATTGCACCTCTACCAAGGGAGGCAATAATAACTTCCAATTTAACTCTACTTTTCCTAGAAAAACATCAGTTATATTCCCTTCAGCAAATTATGGAGTGTATTACGTAAATGTTTTCAAATGAAATACCAGCTTTCTCCAGCAAAACTATGTCAATTTAGTTACATAATAAAACTAAATCTTCCATAATCTATACAAAAATTAATCACTAATTCTCGTGTAGGTAGATGCATAAAACGTTTTGAAGTTGTTGAATACACTCTCACGACCATTGTTGGCGAAAAAGAGTTTTAAAATTACAACTCATTGGGGGCCGGGGGCCAAAAATTTAATATATTATTTCTTTTATGAGCTTAAAAAACTGACATCTCACTAATTCTCAAACTATCCGTGTAGGCAGAAGAAGGAAACTTCCGGTAGTTGCTCTATACACTCTCATGACGATTATAGGCGAAAAAAGATTTTTTTCAATTACCATTCATGGATGGACGAGGGCCTAACTAACTTTTTTTCTGATTTGCGAATTTTTTTCATAATATAAATACACATATATTATAATTTATCTATTTATTAACAAGCTGTAGGAATATAATTTTAGTCAATGATTGCCATGAAACTTTAGAAAGTGTTTCAGTACACTTCCGCGAAGGGTTCTGACAACAATTGATGTTTCTCATTGGTGTAGTTAGGGATTTGGGGACCTGGGAGCTTGGCCTTTATTTGGGGACACTGCATTTGGACCGGTGGCATTAAACAAAATTGCAGACTCCGTACAGGGCCACTAATGTTTCTTGATCAAACTTAGTGATCTAAATAATAAAGCATACTTATTTTGATAGTAGGACGCTGATTTCAGTTGCCGCATTTAATTTTTCCATGGATATTTGTTACTTATCGACTCAGTTTCCATAAATGTCTTACGCAGGTTCTCAACACTTACTGAAATGCTAATTTTCCGCTGCACAGCGCAGGTATTTGCTAGTACCTGGATAAAAAATAAATCTCTTATTAGCTATCATCTCTTACGTTCAATCTTTCGTGCGCCTTCAATTTTCTATTCAATTTTTTAAAACTTAGTGAACTCTTTTCAAGCATTTCCAATACCCTTTATTTAATATTTTCTATATTAAATGTTACTTAATATTTACTTTATTTTAACAACAAATATTTATTTTTATCTTGTCTTTAGAATTATAATCTTGTCAGATTCGCAATAGAGCCATCCGAGCGATTTTCGTACTGTCTTCTGGGTAATTACACTTTAGCACCGACGCTGTCGAGTAACATACTGTAATGCCTGTAAGAAATAAATTGAATAAAGAATGTTAAACAAAATAAAGAATTAACTTTCATAATGAAAAACCCTTCATAAAAGAAAAAGCCGGAATCTCATATTTTAAGACATTTGTTAATTTTTCCGTTGAATCTTTTTTTATATATATTTTTTTATTTATGTATTTTTATTGTTCAAACGTTAATAATTCTTTTACACAGAGATGAAAGTCTTTTAAATCTAACAGATGTCTTTAGGCTTTAAGTATTCAATGTGCACGGTCGTAAAAAACAAGGCTTAGAATGTATAAAATTAATCGAGTAAATGTAGTACCAACAATTTATCAGCTGATCCCATTAGGATATATTATTTTATTCCCGGCTCAAAACTATTAAACACTCATCTTTAGGTCCCTGCAACCTTTAGTTATATATAATATATAATCCTTATTCGCTTATTATAACGTGATTTTGTATTTCTCATTTTGATTCTTCTGTACCTTAAGACCGCGAGCCTTAAGTACCTCCCTGCCCTCCTTTACTACGCGCCTGGCAAAATTCGGTCTAAAATATCAAAAACAAAAAAATATGTTCCTATCTTTCCAGACAATGCTAGAACCTTTAAGCTAAATATCCGTTAATAACCATTTTGAGCTTTGAATTAACCAGATGATACTGTTGTCAATCACTAGTTTGGCGATCCAGCTCTCAAACAGACAAACGCATCAAACAATAATCCGAATATAGAAGATGTAAATATTTGTAGAGGAATAGTTTTAGAATATGTGACATCAAATCATGGCGTTAAAATTGAGCTAAACCAAGAAAACTAAAACTCCGTTTGATTGGCTCACCTAATAAACTCATTTGCTCGGACTTTGCCGTCCTTGTTTGTGTCGAATAATTTGTGGATGCCCTTGTAGTCTGACACTGTCAATACATTGTTGTGGCCAGTGTCGTACGCGTCAAACAGCTTTGCCGCCGCGTCTTTTCTGTTGCCGTGTTTCCTTAGAAGATATACAAACCATTCCTTCTTGATCTCACTGTCAGTCGCGTTCTTCTTTATTTGCTGCACAAAAATTAGTGGAAATGTTTTACAAATTAAACGAGCTTGATCAGAGATTAAAATTATAAAATAATTGTTTAAGTATTAGTAATCTCTTAATTTGTTTGTGTGTATGTCCCATACAATCGTGGCCGTAGGGGGTCCTAATAATTCCTTTAAAACTTTCTCGGAGCCTGGTGAACTTGGCGGCGCCCATTTCCTCTCGAGCGGAGGATTTTTTAGCGATAGTAATTCAACAACATTTTTATTGTGGCTTTAACGTGGGGTATATCCCGTTCCGATCAGCTAGTTAGGCGAGGGCATTACTGACTTCCTGGTCCAGTTGCCAGCTATCTATACACTTATATAAAAGACAAATATGTTGTATTTATTTAAGTACTTTTCATATCGTAAGTTTGAGAATGCAAGTTCATTTGTTATTGTCTTAACCTAAATAAAGTATGTTATAATATGATATNNNNATATATATATATATATATATGGGCTGGTAATGATTCATTTGAATTTAATCCCTAACTTTTAAAAATGTACGATTAATTTCATGACTTGATCGATAGTTTCGATTAAAGACAAACATCTCAAGGTAGGTAACAAAACCAGGTAATTGACACTTTTATTGAGTTATTTCCATGTCATTAAAAGACATTAGGGCTCTTACAGCAGAGCTCTGACAGCAGGGCTCTATCATCAGGGCTCTGACATCAGATCTCTTACAGCAGAGCTCTGACAGCAGGGCTCTAACATCAGGGCTCTGACATCAGAGCTCTGAGAGAAGGACTCTACAGCATGGCTCTGACATTAGGGCTATGACATCAGGGTTCTAGAAACAGTATATTTCATGCCAAAGAAACAAAAATTCTAAATTTATCAGTCCGCTTACGAGTCGCTTTTTAAGTTTAGCTGCTTGATTTAAAAGAAACCATTGGATATTTTATCATTACTGTGTCAATAATACAAAGGTTTAAAGGTATTACTTTTATAATTATCAAAGTGGGAGCATCAGCCTGTTTTAATGTACACATTATTTTGAGAGCAATTATTCAATAAAACTTTGTGAATAAATGTCTTTTTTCTGTTTATATATAAATCGTTTATTGATTTTTTTGTTCTTTGAAGAGGATGATGACGGTTTACTTCGTCCTAGCCATCTGCCCGTCACAACTTGGTGTTTCGTGTTTTAACACAAAAGATTCAGGTTTGAAGCCATTGGACAAAACAAACGGTTATATATTGTTTTTTCAGATGACCTATAGCATAATTGTCAGTTGGAAAACAAATTCTGTATGTGATTTTTTGCAAACATTCCACCAGCATTGTGTATGTAAAAGATGTAAGTAAGTTATGCAAATGTGTAAGTTATAGAGTGTTTCTCTTTACTGAACCATTGAAGGTTGATTACGTACAGAGGGAAAGTAAAATCAGGTCATAATGACGTAAGGTACTCATGTACGTTGTTAGGCACTAACCACGGTTCCTATCAAGTGTGTTCCCAGAGTACAAATGAGTACAGATAGGAGGTGCCTGCACTACAGCCGTGAAGTCTCTGCATTTGACATCAAAGTCAAACTTATTTCGCCCCCAGATGTACAGAGGCAGATAAAAAAATGTTAATGAAATTAAAGCTCTTTTTTTTTATTTGTAAATTTGTGTTTAACAAATACAGTATTACAAATGATTTGAACAAATCCCCCCTCCCCTGCAGAAACTATTTTTGTGCTAGAACGTCTTTATAATTGCGTGTGTGGGTGGGTGGGGGGTAAGTGGGTGTGGGGTAAATCTATATGTTTTGATCTTTTTAATATTTTTTTTTTAATTCCCATAACCGGTGATTGTAGGGGTCCTAATATTTCCATTAGAACTTACTAGGGGCTTGATAGACCTTGGTGGGTGCCCGACTCCCTTCCAGGTCAGCTAGTGACTTTCTTAGCCTTAGTCGTTCATCAGTTTTTTTGACTTTGTCGATAACACATCCCAATTTACTTCTGATTATTTGAAATCGCAGGTTGATCTTTTAAAATGATGCCATCGTTAGGCCTCGAAGTCGCCTCAGTCTACACTGTCAACACCTTGACTGCCGTTCATACTGCCTGTAAAGGCAAGTACTAACTCCAGTGCATAACTCATTGTTGAGGACTGGGTCTATAAGGGTATAGACACCAGCACCTATATGACTCTACTTGTCTAGAGTTAACTTGTACTTATACAGTTAGCAACTCTTTATTTGTTGAATACTTGTCTCCGCTGAGTAGTAGTAATAGTAACATTAAGTATTGATCTATCATAGTCTATAATTTCCACTAGCTACTATTAACTACATGTTCTACATACAAATAATAACCCAAACGCCTCCGTTTATACAACAGAGAATAATGACATTTAATAACTTAATTAAAGAAGATTACCCAATATATAGTTCGAAAAAGCTGATTAACGTAGATAAATCACTAAATATTCGACAAAGACTACAATGGACATTATATGAGTAAGGCCCGACTTCCCCCTGTCAGTGGGGCGTGGCAAGTAGTGATTGACGGGTCTGCCTAGCGTCGCTGCTTCTATCGCTCCGCAGTCACGCATAGCGTCTCCCAATTGAAAATCCTACATGTGGAAGAAAATCAGCAGTCCCGAGCCTGCGCTCTTCATGGGGCTTCCCGGAAAACCCCCTCAGCCCTCTGGCCCCCTAAGGGACGTAAAGACTGAGAAGCCCCCCCCCCCGGAACGGTCGCTGCTACAAGCGGCCGCCTGGGCGTCCAGGACACTAGATCGAAAACGCCTCCCACTAAAATGTACCTCCTGAGGGAGGTGTGGAATTTCCTACTATGACTCGCTATCAACATAGTATCACTTTGGTGCCACCAAAGCAAAGCTTACGAGTCTTAATGGTTAGGATTGCCGCGAAGCGTGGGATCATCACTGACCTGCCTAGGGTTTAACCCCCACCGGAAGGTTTCCTCGGAGCTGGCGTCCAAAAGCGTTTCCTAGCGGTACCTTTTGTTATTCCTTACTGGCGCTCCTGGCCCTAAACTGGCACCGCTCCACAGCGTTGCTAGTTAATTTAGGGGGGCGAAAGGTCGTTTCGGAGTAACCCGACCCTCAACGGGTACTTTAGTTTTCATTATCAGCATCACATCTAAATGCTTTGCCTAAGATCCATACAGCGACTGTAATCATATATGACTAGCACCTAACAACGGCCTTCGGCTTTCCAAGTCAGGGGTTTGTCGGTTTCAGGTCGTGGTCTGCTCCACGACCTTACTCGTCTATCGAACCCCGTAGAGGTCACCCCATCTCGACAGGCGTCTCCCAATTAGATCGTGCGATCTCTTTTCCCGACGTCTGTTCCTGGTCAAGCGTTTGCCATGTGCGCTGACAGCTTGGGTTCGTCACAGTGATGACCATCTTCAGCAAAGGTTCTCAAGTGTGGGGCAAGGCCACCTCGCCCCTTCCTCGCAAAACCAGAACGTCTTCTCGGGAGTGGTCTGCTCCTCTACTTCTATGTTAACTTAGTAGTCTCACGGTCTAACCTACTAGCGGAAAACTAACTTTTCAGCTAGGCTCAAACTCTTTTCACCGTCAACCTCAGACCTGGTGCACTGCGAATCTTCTTAGAGAGAGAGACTGCTCAAAGGTTTGTCTCCAGCATTTAAGGACCCCTGGCCACGCCTGGGTCAGCGGACCGTTCTCATTTTGATTGGTCAACTGGCATGTACCAACCGTTTAGCACGCGCTCACATGCATGCCTTTGAGAAAGTTCGGCCAACTTCCACATGATAACCGAAGACTAATTCTCTAAAATTTGGTCCATCATGGATCTATGTCCATCTCAAGGACAACAGTCCCTGTTGCGTTGATGGAACTACACTTACCCTCAACAGTTCTAAATACATAATGGTTCTAAACTTGTGGGGATGGACTTAACACGTATCAAATACTTTAATAAATATACACAAGCTATGCTGTGCTTTATCAATATATCACATACCAATACATTAAAAATATTAAGTTATTTCACAAAAACTGAGCGATATCCTCTATACTAATAGTGTCAACATTATCTGGTATCTCACAGCTCTAAACATGTCTTAACTCCTCAGTAATAATCCCGTGTCTCTGATCAGTAGTACTCCCAGCTGTTTCTCTTCTCAAGGAGTATTCTTAGCTGTGTCTCTGCTCCAGTAGTAGTCCTAGCTGTGTCTCTGCCCCAGTAGTACCCTTAGATGTGTCTTTGCTCCAGTAGTACTCCTAGCTGTGTCTCTGCTCCTGTAGCACCCTAAGCTGTGTCTCCTCCTCCTACTTCTGCCCAAAGCCAGCCATTCTTAGGCCTCCCTTTCAAGTCGTGACTTCTCACGAGTGACCGAAGCTCATTATTTTATTGCAAGTGTAAACGTTTGCATTCCCTTAAATTACAGTGATTAAACAGTTCCAAATCGTGATTTCATACCCTTGACAGCCATAAGATAGTAAACAAAATAATAATTCGAATTTAGTAATCATATATGACTAGCACCTAACACCTAACAACGGTCTTCGGCTGTCCAAGCCAGGGGTTTGTCGGTTTCAGGTCGTGGTCTGCTCCACAACCCTACTCGTCTGTCGAACCACGTAGAGGTCACCCTTTCTCGACAGAAAAGATCTCACTAAATGTTGTGTTTTGAAAGGACCCTAGTTATGAAGTGAGATAACAATATTCTTATCATTGAGGCCCATCCATCGGTTTCGTCAGCAAAAGCAAATTTAAGTCTGAAACTGAAACTATACTTAGTGTTAACATTGACTGCCACAAAAACAATTTACATTCGTGTTGTCTGGTTTGAACGATGGCTCTCAATATGTCTGATGAAGAACCCCTAGATAAAAATTTCTGTGATGTTGTGTTATCCTATATAATAAAAGGCAATTTTCTGTGCAGTTATCAAAAGCCATTGATACCTCAGACTCATATAGACTCCTACAGCCAATCAGAAAATTTAATAATCTGATATTTTCTGCAGTATTTTTTACAAAACTTTATTTTGAGCGATGCGCTTTTAAAAATACTTTATTGTCAAACTAGTGTGCGCACATTTTCGTTTACGCATATAAAATTGAGATACGGCTTATTTTACGGTAACTTTCTTTTGTTGATAGATACATTTTAAAAAATTCATATCAATTCTCCCATGATGCAAGGCTTGTTTTTTTATGTTTAAATGAAATTTGTGAATTTTGTTAAATTCTTTTGTGCTCCATATTTTGTTATTAATAAAAAATTCTAATTATAGTTCTGTAATTAGTGTGTGAATTTTACGTGGAAAGCGATGGCCCAAGTAAAATATTTCTAATATATAAATAATTATAACACATATTTAAGTAAATGCTATTTCTGTTGTAAAAAAACTAGGGGACAGCCGAAGATCCGTCATGCCGGATATCCGGACCAGACATCGAGATTTACGCCACTATTTGGATTCGGCAAATACTTATCGCAGATCTGAATAGTATCCTGACATCAGTGTAGTATTGAATTGTTGAAACCAAATTAAAATTGATATTAATAAGTTTATAAATAAATATATACAAAGAAAAAATAATATCCATATAGGAGCGGTACGCGTTGGGATTTATAGTTAAAAACGTTTTATTTACGGGTTATTTATTAAAACTATAATGAATAATATTTTTGACATGATGCACATTTAGGGTCGGTCAAGACGGCTGTTGGAGGGGAGGTACAAAATGCAACTGAAACGACGGCGGAACGTCCTTTGACGGGCGTTCTTGTTCGTTTCATAGAAAATTCCAGTTCTAAATGCAGAAAGAACATTTAGCCCAAAAAACAACATACAATTCGAGGATAAGGTTTATTTATTTATGTATTTTTGTGTACACTTTTATAGCGCTAGACAGCAGCGAATATTTGGGCTCGGGTCTCGAGCACTTCGAAACCAGACGGTTCAACCCTACCAGTTCGCGAAAAACATTTTGACCCCGTTTGGTTCGACCCCGGGTTATTCGAGGCCCGACGGTTAGACCCCAGGACGCTTCGATCCCAGTACTTTTCGAACCCGGAAGTTTCGAGCCATTCGATTCTACACTGTAAAATGTTTTTTATTTAATTTTTTTAAAATTATTATTATTATAAAGAAATCTTTAGTATATTATGCATTTAAAATTAAAAACAGAATATCCAATCCTATTCCGAAAACACTTAAAAATGTTATAATTTATTATTGGGTTTTTAAAATGTATCTTTTAAAGTCGTTCAAAGTTTTTCCCTGTGTAAACAAAAATAAACGAAAGTTGTTTTTGGTGTTTTTCTTAAAGGTTTCGACATGCTGGACAACGCAACTCACAGGCGCTGAAATAATTACAAACACGCACCCTTCCATTCACATCTATTTATTATGTTCCTTATTACGTGAAGACCTTCCTCGCAGAAATACTGATCTTAATAATACGTACATAGTTGTCAGTATTTTAAAGTTAACGTTTTAACATTTCTAAAGTTAATACCTACGCCTAGCAGACGATAATAACATTTAAGCTGCTGGGTCCTTATGACATGTCTTAACGTAAAGACATTGTTATTTACATTTTTTTCCCTGGCTTACATAATGACATTTTACGAAGGCTAGACTCAGTGACCACCGCAACACGCCGTGTGCTGGCGAGCGTTAGTGGTAAGGGAAATAAAGCGAGTGGGGGGAGGGCAGCGAGAATGTAGGCAACTGTAGAAAGGACTATCTGACCACATTGCCTTTTATTGTCCGATTTCATCAGATCGTGATTTGGGGTCAAGTTAGTTAGATAGGTTTAGAATCACCTGAGATGAATGATGAATATACCAGAATCATGACTATGCATTAAAGGTTGACTGGTTTTACGTGTAGACTCTACATACTTTTTTCAAATTTATTTATGTACCAAAAATCAATTGTAATAACAATTTCTGTATCATTCTGTATCCTTGTTTTTTTTTTCTTTTCATTTTTTATCACATATACTCTAATATGTTTTAAGATAGATATCTATATGCATGTAATTATTTATGTTATTGTACTTTGTACTGATGAAGGCATGAGCCGAAACGTTTACTATTATTTGTATTAGTTGATAAATAAAGCCTAAATTTATTGTTTTTTTACACAAATAGTTTATATAATTTTTTTATTAAAAAGCTTTATGCAGTCCCATTCTGTATAAGAAAACGGCTGTCTGAATGAGAACTATATTATTTATGTACCGTTTATGTTTCATTTAATTTAAGTTTAAATAGTTTCCACTGACAAGTATTTCAAAACTGTGTATTTGAAGCGTTTGTTTGTGAATTGATTGTGTTCATTGTGTCTGCTCGGCCCGTGTGGTTGTATGCTAGAGGAATACAAAATAGTTCAACGGCAATAAGAAACGGGCGATGTTATTACATGGTGTCACCTTGTGAGTAGAGTTAAATGTTGATCATTTTTGTCCACGCATTTTTCTCAGCGTTAAAAACTTCTTCAGTTTCCGTTGTGTGTGTATGTACGTGTGTGTATGTGTTTTTAAAAAAATTAATATCAGCATATCCCTATACCACCATGCGATATATATTCAACAAGGTTTTGTCTTTGTTGAAGTATAAGCCTACATACTAAAGGAGATTTCCGAAAGATTACGAAAATAAGGTTGATAATTTAGTTGATATGTTAAATGTATCACATCCTGTTTGTGTGTGTAGGCGGGGGAGGGGTAACTAATACAACGTAACAGTTTAAGAAAAAATATGTGCAAAATTTACGGACGCTGTCTTTGGGTTTTTGAGGACGATTTTTTTTTCTGAGATAAATTTAGAAGTCAAAGATAGAAGAAGATTTTTATTTTTGTAAACCGAGCTGATTGCACNTATATATATATATATATATAGATATATATATGGGCTGGTAATGATTCATTTGAATTTAATCCCTAACTTTTAAAAATGTACGATTAATTTCATGACTTGATCGATAGTTTCGATTAAAGACAAACATCTCAAGGTAGGTAACAAAACCAGGTAATTGACACTTTTATTGAGTTATTTCCATGTCATTAAAAGAAAAGTAAATTTTTGATCTTTTAAAACTGCAATGGGCTGTAAAACATTTAAAATGCTTTTTCGTGCTTTGTATGCATAATTTTGATTTCATTTTATGTGTTATTTTTTTTTTTTAAATAGTCCAGAATATTGTTTTTTAAATCCTTTATATTAACTTGGGGTGTCTGAGGCGTGCGACCGACCGACCGTGCGACCTTGCCGAAATAACTTTGGTTCGATTTTAACCCACTTTCTCATCAGCTAACAAGCTGAAATTTTTTAGGTATACTCATGTCAATAATAAAAATGATGTATCAAAATTTCAAATCGATCGAATGGACAGAAATGGAATAATTGAATTTTAAATTATTTTTATTTATCTCTTTATTGCGTGTTAATTTTTTTAGATTGAGTGTTGTGGTGCGTAATATGCTCAGCAACTTTTTATGTCGCGCAATAAGGTGCGCATTACATTGACAGCACTTTTTTAAAAAATCATGTTAAGCCTGGTCCCTTTTGGAACTCAGGACGTGTTAGCGCATTTTCGTATTATGTATCAGTACTTATGTTAGATATCAGCATTATGTAGTTATCAGTAATTGTGTTTAGATTTTAGACATATTTTTATGAATTTTCTTGTGTAATGAATATACCTGACATTTTTTTTATTTAAAAGTCATTTCTTTACATTTTAAAAAAAAATTATTTTCTCTTTAATCTAACTACAAGTCACCACAAATGATGACGTAAAACTCTCTAAACTTTTACACATATTCTAATGACGTCAACAAAAAAAAACAAAAAAAAACTAATTCTTTTGTACGCCTTCGCACCACTCTTGAATGCTTGAAAAATGATGTATTCGACTTCCGGCAATGGCGGCCGTTCCCTGCGCCAGTGTTACCTCTCGATTCGCAAAGTTTTTTGGTAGTTTTAACGGGGTTTTTTAACGGATCGAGTAACTGAGTGTTGATGCACAAATGGCAGGTCAGGACATACAAAAAACATATTTACATCATGGGTCTAGGACTTATGGATGCTGTGATCAAAGGTGATGACAGACGGACAAAACGGGTGCAATAGCGCATTCGACTTCTCGAAAATGCGCTAAAAATATTCACGATCGTTGCGCATTAGACTATATGAAACACTTTTTACGAGACATAACTAGAATTTTGTATTTTCGGATTGTTTTGCCTTACGTATTATAATGAACATCATTATAGTTATGTCTCGTATATAATAGATTTATAGTGAAAAACTTGGTTTTTTACATTTTTTTAAAACTTTAAATCCTTTATATTAACTTGTGGTGTCTGATCCGGGCGGGCGACCTTGCCGAAAAAATTTGGATCGATTTTTCAGCCACTTAACGGTAATTTTTTTAAAGTTAACGATTAAATTTAAATTAGTCGATAACAGCCCTAATATACATATATATTTATATTTGTGATGTATTATACTTGCCTCTCCCAGAAATACAATGTCTTAACATCATATAAATATTAAACGTTTAACCCTTAGTCCAACATGTATAATTTCTTCATGTCACAAATACGCAACAATTTTTTCACCAATTAAATTTTTGGAATTATAATATATTCAGCTCTAAAGTATACATCCAGCCGAACTTCCAGAAAAATAATATTTTTCGACCAATAATATATGCATATATATTCTATACAATATAATTTCCAATGCCTTGAATTAAATTATCTTGATCTTCTGAAAGTATATTATCTCAAGCCTTGAGTTGCGAGCAATCCCTTAAACGTTTTATACTTCTATTCACCACATTAAAACAACGCTGCTATGTTTTATTTAGCAAAAACATAGCTATACTCACATCAAAACTTGCAACAAACTCTTTGAGTTCCAGTACTTGGTTATGGTTGGTGTCCATAGATAGTGACACTATATAAAAACAAAGGTGATAGGAGTGATTGCAATAATTATCGCGGTATCTCACTCCTTAGTATTGTAGGAAAGACCTTTGCCCGCGTTATACTAACACGTTTACAGAGCCTAGCATCCCGCGTCTATCCAGAATCTCAGTGCGGTTTCCGGTCCGGTCGGTCTACCATAGACATGGTGTTCTCCATACGACAGCTCCAGGAAAAATGCAGAGAGCAGCAGATGCCACTATACATTGCATTTGTGGACCTTACAAAAGCCTTCGACTTAGTCAGTCGCAACGGGCTATTCCAAATACTGGCAAAAATTGGCTGTCCCCCTCACCTACTTGCCATCATCAGACAGTTCCATGAAAATATGCTTGGCACAGTGCAGTTCGATGGAGCTAAGTCAGAGGCCTTCCCTGTCAGCAGCGGAGTTAAACAAGGTTGTGTACTCGCACCAACACTCTTCGCAATATTCTTCTCTGTACTTCTTCGATACGCATTCAAGGATAGCAGTGAGGGAATCTGGTTACATACCAGAGCTGATGGAGGACTTTTCAACACTGCCCGCCTCCGAGCCAAGACCAAAACGACGGATGTCCTAATTCGAGAGCTACTATTTGCGGATGATGCGGCACTAACAGCACATACAGAATCTGGTTTGCAACAACTCGTGTCAAGCTTCTCCAATGCCTGCAAAGAATTTGGTCTGCAAATCAGCTTGAAAAAGACAAACATCATGGCCCAAGACACTCGACCTCCTCCTACCATAAATATCGATAATGAAAACTTGGAGGTTGTGGACAGCTTCACCTACTTGGGATCCAAGGTCTCCAATACACTGTCCATTGAAGAAGAAATAGACAGCAGAATTGGCAAGGCAGCCGCAACAATGGCTAAACTAAATAAGCGGGTCTGGCAAAACACCAAGCTAACGGAGAAAACCAAACTGTGCGTCTATCGAGCCTGTGTCATCAGTACACTACTATATGGGAGCGAGACATGGACCACTTATACATCGCAAGAGCGTAAGCTTAACAGCTTCCATTTGAGATGACTGCGCCGCATCCTTGGTATTAAATGGCAAGACAAAGTGCCCAATAGTGAGGTCCTAATGCGTGCCAATACCCAAAGCATGTTCTCAATTCTTAGCGAAAGACGCCTGAGGTGGCTAGGACATGTCAAAAGAATGAGCCCCGGCCGCATCCCGAAGGACCTCCTATATGGTGAACGTGCTTCAGGAAAGAGGAAAACAGGTCGCCCACGCTTGCGATTTAAAGATGTCTGTCAAAGGGACATGAAAGCAGCCAAAATACATACAAGTGACTGGGAGTGTAAGGCAGAAGACCTATCTACGTGGCGCACAGTGGTTAAAGAGGGCGTCATAGTAGCCGAGGAGCGAAGAATGGAGGAGGCTGCAGACAGAAGAGCTAGGAGAAAGGCCAAAACATTTGGAAGCACAGAACTCGTGTGTAAAAACTGTGGCAAAGACTGTCACTCAAGGATAGGACTGCACAGCCACTCGAGAAAATGCAACCCAACCCAACGTTGATGCTCCATCGTCTCACGAGACGGAAGGATGCCGATTATGCCATCTCTTTAAAAGTGTATCTGGCCCTAGGGACGTATTTGAGGTATGACAAGTCTTCTGACTTTGCCAATGTCAAGGTTGGCACAAGTGCCAGAAAAACACACAGGAAATTCATGTTGTGTTTTTTTTTATGGCTTTTTCTTTCTAAATATAAAAGATTTTGAAAGCAAATGAGCTTAATTGTCAACATTTGTACGTGTTTGTGTGGATAAGTGTTAAGGCTGTCAATATTGTTGAAAAAAAGCTGCCCGGGTACATGTCCGAATTTTTAACGGGTACGCGGATATAGGGCTACACTGGTACAGGGCTACACTGGTACAGGGCTACACTGGTACAGGGCTACACTGGTACAGGGCCACACTGGTACAGGGCTACACTGGTACAGGGCTACACTGGTACAGGGCTACACGGGTACAGGGCTACACTGGTACAGGGCTACACGGGTACAGGGCTACACTGGTACAGGGCTACACTGGTACAGGACTACACGGGTACCAGTTTGAAACGTCACATAATTTTCGCCTTCATGACAGATATACAATGAAACCTAGCCACCACCCATGCATCTTATTTCACACTGCAGCCAACGGAAAGCTTTCAGTAACATACTATTGTGAACTTAAATGCACATCAAAATTTTATTCCCACTTTAAATGTATTTGTCATACTCATAAAGTAAACTGAACATTGAAACAAAATGTCAACATCAATGATCAACATTCATTCATGTTTAACTGGCCCCGCTGCTTGAAATGCAATGTTCACTAGGGGGTGGTAGTAACTATTTATTGTATTTATTTACTAAATTTTATATAATAAAAACTTTGAATGCTTTGTCTAATCGGATTTTTTGCTTGGCCTACACGGGTCAAAGAACACATGAAACAAAAGCGGCTGGAAAGTTGTTTTTAAATTAGGCCCAAAATATTGTAAACCCTTTGTGTTTTTTTTTTTTTGTTATGACAGTGAAAATCATTGAACGACTAAAATATTTGTATTTTCTAGCCCCAAAAATAGAGGATATGTTTTTTGTTTTTAAGTAATTGTCGCGGAGGTGGGAGGAGGCAGACACACAGACACACAACTTTTGCTCGTCTCAACCGCCAAAATCAGCAGTCCCGAGCCTGCGCTCTTCATGGGGCTTCCCGGAAAACCCCCTCAGCCCTCTGGCCCCCTAAGTGACGTAAAGACGGAGAAGCCCCACACCCCCCCCCCGGAGCGGTCACTGCTACAAGCGGCCGCCTGGGCGTCCAGGACACTAGGTCGAAAACGCCTCCCACTAAGTGTGCCTCCCGAGAGAGGTGTGGAATTTCCTACTGTGACTCGCTATCAACATAGTATCCCTCTGGTGCCACCACGGTAGAGCTTACGAGTCTCAATGGTTTAGATCGCCGCAAAGCGTGGGATCATCACTGACCTGCCTATGGATTAACCCCCACTGGAAGGTTTTCTCAGAGCTGGCGACCAAAAGCGTTTCCTAGCGGTACCTTTTGCTATTCCGTACTGGCGCTCCTGGCCCTAAACCGGCACCGCTCAACAGCGTTGCTAGTTAATTGAGGGGGACGAAACGGTCACTTCGGAATAACCCGACCCTCAACGGGTACTTTGGTTTTTATCATCGGCATAGCATCTAAATGCTTTGCCTAAGATCCGTACAGCGACTGTAATCATATATGACTAGCACCTAACACCTAACAACGGTCTTCGGCTGTCCAAGCCAGGGGTTTGTCGGTTTCAGGTCGTGGTCTGCTCCACGACCCTACTCGTCTGTCGAACCACGTAGAGGTCACCCCTTCTCAACAGCAACCGCCAAATCAATTTTGTCGTTTAGTTAAAAGCCTATTTAGCGTCTTGTCATATAATTATTCAGGGGATTTATTAAAACCCAAAATACCGCTCTACTATTTCCAGCCCATCTGAATTCAGCGGCGTGAGGATAATTTCCTTATTTAATTAATTCAAATAAAGTTTTGGTGTCGACTCTAGCAGAGCATTTAGTTTGTTGAAGAATATCGTGCTTAATTTTTCACATTTGTGGACGTCTATAGTTATTATAAAAATAAAAATAAAATGAAGAAACTTAGCTGCGGTGAAATCCAAAGTATCCAAGAAAGTCTTTGGATTTCACCGCAGCTAAGTTTCTTCATTTTATTTTTTATTTTTATTTTCGTTTTAATTGTGTATTGTATGTTCGTTGAATAAGGCTTTTTGCCGAAACGTTCGCTGTTTTGTTGCGTTCGGTCAGACTAATCCTTACCTTGTTTACGTCTTTTCCATTTAATTTTTCACTAAATCATTAGCGGCATATGCTACGACGCGGGTCGGCTAGTATACATTTTTACAATTAATATTTGAATTAAGTAAAGAAAAGTAAAATACCACGCATCAAATTTGCAGGTAGTATTTTGTGCAAAACTTATATATCGCAGATTTCAAGAAAATCCTCGGTTGTTGATGGTAGCGCGAACAAGTTTAATTAATCCTAAAAAAATCGTTCAAATGAAACAATTAAGCTATATCAGGTGTATCTGTGTAGTATTTACGAGATGATCATATATTTCATCCGCTTACTAACGATGTATTGAATGTTTACTTACGTATCATCTAGAAATCAGACGAGGTTCTTCATAAAAACTTCTCAGATCTCAAGTGTAGTCACCAAGCTCCACAAGATATTACTGGCAGGAACCTATTTGTGGGTCTTTATAGGTGTAACTGAGAATACGCCATGCATTTTATGAACCTGAACCATGCAGTGGTGGATCTGAAATTCGGAAAAAAATATATCTCATTTTTGACAGTTCAATTTTTTATTTTTCTCCAGTAATCACCATAATTTCTCTCTGTTTACATATACATCTCCTTCTATGTCTCCCTATCATTTATTTTATGTATTAACTCTCTTATCTCTTTCTCTCTCTCTCCCCCTCTCTCTCTCCCTCTCTCCCTCTCTCACTCTCTCTGCCTCTCTCTCTCCCCCTCTCTCTCTCTCTTCTCTCTCTCCCTCTCTCTCTCTCTTTCTCTCTCCCTCTCTCTCTTTCTCTCTCCCCCTCTCTCCCTCTCTCTCTCTCCCTCTCTTATTTAATTTACTTCCTTACCTCTCTTCATATATTTCTTTTACTTTCATACTCAAGTCTATTTCTCATAAAAATGTTCATTTCTTTTTTTTCTTTTTCCTTCTCTAAAAATTTCTAGCACCTTGCCTCTGCCATAATAAATTACTATCCATCCCCCCCACACACACACACTTTTCTCCTGAAATGCTCTCCCCCGAAGTCACAGTTTAATTTTTCAATTTTTGACACGATTATGCAATGAGATGACGAAAACTTCTCTATAATTAAAACATGTATTTCCCATATTTGTTGTGTTCATTAAGTTTCTTTTATTTAAATGAATTCCGCAATTTTAAAGTAATTTGAGCACAAGAAATCAGTTATTTGAGAGAAACTCGCTATAATAATAACAGCTTGGCTTGTCATCACAGTTGTACGTGGTGGTAATTAAATGTATGCAGAATACTGGTAGTTTGGGATTAACAGTTTAAAAAGTATATCATAGCGTATGGGTCATCTTATATTCTAGATTTGTTTTTTAAATTTCCTTTGTTCGTGTTGAGCTTTTTTTTTTTAAAAATGCGCGACTAGTATGGAAGCACTAATATTAAAGGTGACCAGACGTCCCGATGTATGCGGGACAGTTCCGATTTCAGACCTCATGTCCCACGAACCCTCGCTTGTCCCTGCGGGACGCCAATAACAGTCCCGCATTTTTCTGTGAAAGAGACTTTACTCTTCAATAAATTCGATGTGGAGCCGTGGCCGCGCTGAAATACCATTATTCAAATTTTGTAATTTTTTGTTTAAAAAGTTATTTCTTAATATATTATATTTTAACTCATAAGTGAAGCAAGTAAAGAATAAAAAGTTAAAAACATTATGGCATTACGAAACAATTTTAAACGACTCATACACCCTAGAGTTATTATGTACCCAAAAGCTTTTGGTAATCGTATCATTTCTCCCTTTGACTGTGACAATTCTGAATTATGCTTATCATCTGCTTGTATTTAACTCGTACAAGTAGGTGGTCAGAGTCAGCATCTGCTCCTCGATAACTTCTTATTCAAGTAGATCGGATCCATGTCTTCTATCATGTAGAACATTGACAATTTAGATGACTCCATCTGGTGAGTTCCAAGTGACTTTATGTATATGTTCTTGTGTTGAAAATTGGTGCTGCTCACTGACATTCCTTTTCCTAGAGCAAAGTCTATCAATCTCATTCCATTGTCATTGGACTCATCATGAAGACTTTCCTTGTCAATAGTTGGCATAAAAAAAATTCTTTTCCAACTTGTTCATTTAAGCCTCCTATTATTATTTTAATATTATGTCATGGTGCCTCTTCATAGATCTTTTCCAGTGTCTCGTAGAAGGATTCTTTAATCTTAACATGTGCATTTATGAATGTTATATTTAACATTTTCCCCCAAATAAAGAGCATAATCTTTCATTGTCTGTCTTGAAGCCTTTGACTGCATTGACTGCTTTTTAACAGTAAATACTGTTCCTAGTGTGTTGGTGTTATTTTTACTTAAAAATAGCGTGTATTCTCTTGTTGTAAGTATGTCTGCGTTTTTCAAACGAATTACTTGTAATCCAGCAATGTTAATAGTTGAGCAGGAACATTATTGTGATAATTAAATATGCGTCCAACAAAAGTCAGTTGTATGTACCCATGGGTGGCATCAACATTATTCTTGGAATAACTCCAGGTGTCCACTAACTCTGAGCTATGCATGATCTGCGCGGTTTAGCTTGAGTGGGTTACCGTGTCAAGTTTGTAGTCAGGCCACTGGCCATCCCTTGAGTAGTCAGACTCATAGCTGCGATCTTCTGAGAGCTAAGAGAACTCTGACTGATTGATACATTGATTAGGTTGAAAGTGCTTCGGCGAGTGGTCATGGTAGGTTATGGTCCAATGTATATGACCTTCGTAACCGTGACCCAGGTCATCCATGCATTGAGACAGTCCGGGCGTGACAGGCTCTATTAAAACAATGTTTATTGGTGTAGCGTTGTTATCGGTTGTATTAGAGGTCGAGATATTCTTCTTAGGTTTGTATCTTTTTCTATTAGTTTGGATAGGACCTTATTGAGAACCTCTTTTTGTGCTCTCTTTAAGGTAGACGTCATAGGCACACATTGTGATTTATCGCTTTCTCCTCAAAGTAAGTGCCACTGAAAGATATCGGCATGATATATCGACTTGAAGAGTGGTGGGATATCTTGAGTTAATCTACACTTTTAGTAGGAGGCGTTTTCGACCTAGTGTCCTGGGCGCCCAGGCGCCCGCTTGTAGCAGCGACCGTTCCGGGGGGGGGGGGTTCTCAGTCTTTACGTCCCTTAGAGGGCCAGAGGGCTGAGGGAGTTTTCCGGGAAGCCCCACGAAGAGCGCAGGCTCGGGACTGCTAATTTTCTTCCACATGTAGGATTTTCAGTAGATTAAATATGGTTCAAGTTATTATGTAGCTTGACGTACTCTGAATTCTCCGTGGCGCTCAATGTTTTTACTTGCCCTTTACGGAGGAGACGACATCTCCTTCATTCCACAAGGTTGCTTTCGTGTAATGTTTTGCCGAAAAGCTTTGTTGTAAATATTCCCTGTGTCGCTGTCTTTCTTGTAAAGAAAACATGGGGTGGCTGTCCTTGAGCGTGACGTTGCAGTGACAATATTTTGGAATAAGTTGAGCCTCTCATGGTTTTTCCGACTGCACCAATGTTGGCTGCCCATGGTGGGCCTGGCGTCGGTAACGGTGCATCGACTGGTAGAGCTTGTCTGCCACAGCAGCTCTCTGCTGTCCTATGTGGGCAATAGCTGTGTCGTCATCTGTGTCCAGTCAGGTAAGGTGTTGATGAGAGCTGTGCAGTGGTAGTGACTTCAGCGAGATCTTCTCTCGTCCATCGTTGAGCCTCCTTCCTGACATCTTCATACGAGCTGCCATCATGTAATCTGGCATATGCTCATACGTCACGACGTAGGACAGCTGGCTGAAGACCTTGAATAAAGGCATGTCTTAGCATGTCATCCGACAGGAAGCCTGGTTGCCCGAGTTCGTCAGTTGGTACAGATTTCGCTACGCCGCCACGTAGTCGTCTACTTTCTCTCCCAGACAATGATCCCGTCGTTAGAACGCTGCGGTAGAGCTGGTTGCATCCCGCCGTTTCCACGATTCTTCCCTATGATGCCCAGCAGTTTTTCTGGGGCATTATTTTCTAAGGCGCACGATCTAGTATATCTAGATGATCACGCTCCTCTAATTCACCCAGGATTCATGTAACCGCTGCAGCTGAGGGCACGGACTGCAACTATAGGAAGAGTTGGACAAAATTAACGAATTGCTTTGCCCCGCTGTCACCTGTAAACCTCGGCAGCTATGGTAGACGAGTAAACTGTACTTGATTTGCTTGTAAAGGCTTGTTCCACTCTAGATTTATTGTTAATACTATTTTGAAACTGATATCTTTACCCTGCTCGCAGAGCCAAATGTATAACCGAATTGGGGCTTAGCTAGCAACGATAACACGGCACAACAAATCCTTAAGTATGGACCTGAGATTTCAACCCGTCTTTTTATTAAGCAGAGCAAATCACACCATGTCGTTAATGTCACAGCGCATCAAACAGTCACTTACCCTCTCTCTACTTCCTTTCTTCTTTTCTATTATACATTGCGCGGTGCGCATTTGTGCGGCACTGTGTGGGAGTGCAATATTATATATATTGTGGGGGAAATTAGGGCGGGTAGGGCGCTGCGTATGTTTGGCCTTTGATGTGCCGCTGGACTAACGGGTGAGCCCAGGTGGCCGGAGGTGCGAACTGTGACGTTTAGTTGTTACCTCACTTGAATTGGGAATCAAAAGACGAGGACTGACCACGGGCAATAGTCTAGCCCAGGTGTCAGGTATGGCAGACCGTTGGCCGAACGGTAGATGATAGGGACCGACAATAATTGTAGAGCGGGTCAGAGACAAGGAAAGGGGGGGATTACTGACCATGACAGGGTACACCCACCTACCCCCGTCTTATCTAAGGGGAGGTACAAATTGATTGACGG
>MUZC01001371.1:68505-103199 GCA_002072015.1 Radix auricularia
TATATATATATATATATATATATATAACAAATGGATCTTTCTTTCCAGACTTTGCCAGAACATTTAACTTACCAGATAAACTCATCTGAGCAGACCTCGCCATCTTTATTTATGTCGAATAATTGCTGAAGGCCCGCATAGTCTATCACATTTAATACACCGTTGTGGTCAAGGTCGTACCCGTCAAACAGATTTGCCGCCGCGCCTTCACTGGTTCCGTATGCGTTCAGCAGATAAACAAACCATTCCTTTTCGATATCACTGTCAGCCTGTGACCTTTTCATCGTCTGAAACAGAAAATGTGTGACATTTTTACAAGCTAATTGGGTGCCCCTCATGACGGTAAGTCTCAACAACATTGGGCTTGTCAACAGATTACAATTATTTTGTATGCCTTACTTATCTATACAATTACATACAATGCCGTTACCTAAAATGTATTAAATTATTGTTCACATTGCAAGTTTTAAATGCAAAAACTTGCGATTGTTAAAAATTGTTTTAGCTTAAATAATGCCTGTTACTTTATGAATTTCATTCAAGAATCGTCTTTAGAAATCATAATTTATGAATCCATGATTGACACGAGACATTTTTTTTTAACAAAAAAAAATGTTGCTTCTTCGTTTGTTTGTTTGTTTTGTTTTTTTGTTTTTTTGTTTTTTTGTTTGTTTGTTTTTTTTTGTTGTTTTTTTTTTGGTAAAAGGTGAACATTACAGATAAAACTGTTGTACAACGGTTTATAATATGTACAGTTGGGTTAAACTGATAATGTGTAAAAAGTATAATAACAAAAATAAAGATATAATTTATATAGTACTATACCCCAGTCGGGAACTGGGCTCACAGTAATATACATAAAGATAATAACAAACATTTTAACAATATAACTGTACGGCATACAAAAGCCACGTTACAGTTAGAAGAAATTTTTTAAAATAATTTGTGAAAGTAAAGTTTGAAGAGATGTGTCTTGAGTACAGTAATTGGAGAACGGCGAATGTTTAATGGTAGAGAATTCCATTGTTTGGCGAGACACAAAGTGAAAGACCTTTCGCAAAATGATTTTATGCGTCTTCTAGGAACAGAGAGAATACGTGTGTCTGCAGAATAGCGTATATGGCGAATTGGTGAGTAGACATTGAGAAGTTAAGTGAGGTTGGAAAGGAATGAGACAGAGAAGAAGTTGCGACAGAAAACGAGCAGTTTAAAATCAATTCCGGCTTATATTTGTAGCCAATGAAATGAATAATGTAGCGGAGTAATATGGCCATGTGATTTTGTCCTAAAACTAGTCTAACATATGAATTTTGAATTTTATATAGTTTTTCAATGCACTGGCGCACCTGACAGAAGAGAATAGCACTATCAAAATCGAGCGAGAAAAAGAACATATATTTGAGGTTTTGTTTGGTATCTACAGAACGGGACGTTGGTTTTGATTTAAGAATGACCTCATTTTCTGTAACAGGCTGAAACATGTCAAAGCCTGAGCTCTTAACAAAATAAAAACATTAAAATGATTTTGTAGAAAATTCTTGTATCAAAATATTTTAAAACATTTTTACCTAAAGAAAATTTAAAACTGAATACGTTGTTTTGAGATTTTTTAAATTACTGAATCACAATTTATGTAAATGAATTTTGCCCTCCAATGTTTCACATCTACATATACAGGTTACTTTGGATAAGGTGTTGGCTAAGATAAAAGTATCCTTTATAATAAATTCCAATTTTCTGTTCGGTCGTCGATAGCCATTTGTCCCTCAAACTCCTATACACTTCCATAGCCAATCAGAAAAATTAACTCTCATTTACATATGAAAAAGTTTACGCGAACGTTCAAAGCGAGTTATTTTTTGTGCGGTATTTTTTCAAAGATTTTATTTTGAGTGATACGCGTTGGGACTTATAGTCAAAAACTTTGTTTTTACGTGTTATTTATTATAACTATAATGAATAGTATTTTTTTACGTGATGCACGTATATGGCCAGTCGAGGCGGCTGTTAGAGGGGAGTTACAACATGCCAATCAAAACGACGGCAAAATGTCCATGCTTGCTCGTGTATAAATAAGTTGGTCCACATCCCTGATTTTCCTCAAGTCAGAATTATTTTTAATCTGAAGGAACAAGCGTAGCCCAGCTACAATGCAGGTACATAAAGTAATAAAATATGTGTTATAAATATGTAATACTAGATACGACCCACGGCGTTGTAGAGCCTGTAGACTTGCTCGTAGACAATGGGAAAAAAGGGGGAGAGGGTAGAACGGACACAAACGGGATTAAATCAGAACAATGAGAGTGAACATGTGTTTGGGGGCGGGGGTGCGGTGACACATTGTTAGTCTCAAAATACGCGGTTAGGTACCTGCCAACCGCAACCATACCCCACCCTAACTTACCAATCATAATCTGTGATTTGCTGACCCTAGCGACTGTCATTCGTCATGCTTATTTGCACCGTTTTATACTTGTTAGGGTTAAATTAGATATATACTAGATGCAGCCCGTGGCGTAGCATACGCCGTAGGCTTGATCAAAAATAGTTCAACGAAATTAGGGGTGTGGGGAGAACAGACAAAAACTACATCACGAAGAAATCAGAACAACGCCAATGAACAGCCGTGTTGCGGAGTCATGTTCAAAAAGAAAGTTGGAAATGAACGAGCACAAACAAAAACATTTTTAAAAATTAAAAAAGTAATGTCTTAGCTGGGGCTTGAACCTACAACCTTCCGTGTGTTAAACAGTGTAATAACCACTACACTACGAAATACGTGCTATTCTGTTGTTCTGAAAGAACAAAGTAATTGACCTCCTTTCAACGCATTGTTGGTCTCGATGGCTCCCACACAATGCCAGCTGATTCGTGGTTGGGGTTAAACAGCTTGCTTGGTGTCCGGCATGGTTGAGGAGATGATAGATAGATGGATAGATGGATAGATGGATGGATGGATGGATGGATGGATGGATGGATGGATGGATGGATGGATGGATGGATGGATGGATGGATGGATGGATGGATGGATGGATGGATGGATGGATGGATGGATGGATAGATAGATAGATAGATAGATGGGTGGTGGGTGGGTGGGTGGGTGGATGGATTATTTTATAGATGTTAGTTAAGATTAGACTTAGACTCACATTGAAACTTGCAATTAACTCATTCAGCTCCAAGAGACTGTTTCTGTTGGTGTCTATCTCACTAAATGTGTAAACAACCTCAGCAAAATATTTGAGGCCCGACAAGTCATGTGAGTGTGCCAAGGTCATGGTTAGCACAAGTATCAGGAAAACACACAGGAAGTTCATGTTGTTTTTGAAAGCTTTTTTTTTCTGAAATGAAAGATTTGGCAATGTAATATATAAGTCACGTGAACGTCATCATATATAAGTGTGACAGTCAGGGCTTATTTAGCTAGGTAACTTCCCATGAAAATTGAAATATTTTTCTTAAATGTAAATTGAAAATTTTGGAGTCGAGATTAAGAGAACATTTTCCTGACTGCAAAATTTAGCGTCGTGACGTCATTGAGATTAAATTAATTTCCATATGAGTGGGCATCTGTAGATAAATAAATTTCTACCTATCCCCCTCTCACCATCATTGCTCGACATACACTGCTTTCAGTTTTGAAGGTATTGGTTTGTTTTCACAAGGCATACATTACAGCTTTTTTTTTTTTAAGTAAAGCAAAATAAGTTATTGCTGATCAATTTGCGTGTGTTATTTTTAAATCTTTTTTTTTCTTAACTCGTGGCGGCTGCTTTTTTTTAGATTAATTGACGCAAAAACTTTTTAATCGTTATTTAATCCCAGTATGTTAGCGAGCTGAAGTTTTGCAGGCGGACTCGTTGCGACAATAAAACATTTCTACCAAAATTACACATCAATCGGATGTACTTTAATTAAATCAAAATTTTATATTTTCTCTTTTTCCATCTCTCTGTGGTGTGGCATGTAAATTTTTGTGGTATACTGTCGCAGTGCTTATTATATTGAAAAACCTTTTCAATATTTTCCTGCACCGCGCTGCGGTGCATATTAAATCGACCATACTTTTTAAATATATATTTGGTGTGGTGCGCATTATATTAAACAGTTTTTTATAACCATTTTGCCCTGATTAATCGAGCTCAAATTTAGTTGGCAGACCGTAGTGGTTTGTTTTTTAAATCCTTTATGAGACATGACTAAATTTTCCTATTTTTTCAATTGTTGTGTATTATAGTGAACTTTTAGTTACGTCTGGTATATAAAGGATTTATAGTCGAAAACTTTATTTTTTTGGAATTAAATCTTTTATGTTAAACTTGTTGCGTCTGCTTGCTGGTCTCAAAAATTTTATATCGATTTTTAACTCTTCCTGGTATCCTATTGAGCCGAAATTTCGCAGGCAGACTCGTGGTGACGATAAAAATGATATATCAAAATTTCACATCGATATAAAAAAAATGTAATTAAATCAATGAACATTGTCCCTATGTAACATGTATATGTCTATGCTAAATTGTCGTGTTGTGCGTTTTATTTTGAACATACTTTTATAACAGTTTCACGATCAGTAAATGTTTATGCTAGTCTGTAGCGTGGTTGGTGTTAAGCGAGATGCGCATTATACTGAACATACTTTTAGTTATGTCTCATTTATCTGAGATTTGTGGTAAAAAAAAACTTTGGATTTAAAGAATGTGGGGGTTATTTGTAAAACTCATTCATCGTAGATTTCTAGAAGTTCCTCCTGGTTATTGACCAAAGCGTAAAATGTGTTCAACTAATATTTTTCAAAAAACATAAAGTTTACCTATGTAGTTCTTATGAGATGTCCCCATATGTCAATGTGTTTACTTACGAGATGTTCACATGTTTTAAATGTGTTAACTTTCGAGAAGTCCATATGTATTTAATGTCTTTACTTACGTGTCACTCAGAAATCAGACGAGCTTTTAGAATTCTTTCAACTTCTCAGATCACAAGTCTGACGACTAAGTCACACAAGTCTGACGACTAAGTCACACAAGGTGTTAACAGCAGTGACCTCGGCGTGAGTCTCTTTAGTTGTAACTGAGAAAACTTGAAGCATTTAATTAACCTCAAACATACAGTGGCGGATCTCAAAGTTGGGAGAAAACGCCCATCCAGACCATTTCACTCATGACAATAAGATGACCTATATTTTTCACCAGGTGCCAACATACTTTGTGCCTCTCTCTCTGTACTTACCCGTTCAATATTCCCTCCATTTTCTTCTCTACCTCTCTTTCATTCTCTCTCTCTCTATCTGTGTGTGTGTATATAAGTGAGCGTTTTAATTTGTGATTAACAAGTTACAAAATTTATGTAAACGCGCATAGATGATTTTCTAGGAGAATTTTTTTAAAATACAATTGATTTCTCTGTGTTGAGTTTTTTTAACATGTGGGACAAATATGACACGCTAAGATAATATCACGTAGTAGCAACTCAGGAATGTTTTTTATTGCCTGGAGTTGAGCTTTGACATTGTTAAGCTAAACAATATCACAAGAATTTCAATTCACTAAAAGATATTTTTCAGTCCTAATTTTTACAAATCAATTTTAACGGTTTTCAATCCCACCAAAAATTAATAATTTTTAAAATTAAGAAAGGAAAAAAAAAGGAGTGATTGAGGCGGTCCCTCAAAAGTGTTCTTGAACTAAATCAATTCAAATGATTTCAATGCACTAAACAAATTTTACTCTTTTGAAATAAAAAACTTAACGAATAAAATTTTCACACTTGGTGATCCCATCAAAAAATTAAAACGAAGCAAACAAAGGAAAAAGACAATACTATTGAGGAGGTATCTCAAATATTTTTTTTATCCCATTTATAAAAACTTGTGACAAATGAAATTTTAAGACATACTTTTTTGAAGATAATTACTTCTTTGACTCCTAAGCCATTTATATATAAACAACAAATTAAATATAGATCTATAAGCCGTGCGTCAATACTTGTAAACATAGGACAGAAATCATTTAAGATTCCTGTTAAATTTTATTGAGAATAACTAATTTAATAGTGTTGTTTGATTGTTGTTTTTGTCATTCTTCTCTATGACAAAGTAATGCTAATCACGAATGCGTTCAACTAGGGCAGCTGTCGCTAGCCTTAACAGTTGACAAGAAGATTAAAAATAAATACGTTTAACTTTGAAAGGAGCCTTTAAAGTTTCAATGTTTTAGTCATGATCTGTATGCTTTACATTAAATGCATTGATTGATATAAGTGTATAATTATTTTTGTGAACCGCTGTGGATCTAGATACTTTCTTGGGTACAGCGTTATAAACATTATGAAATTATTTTTATTGTTATTAAAATTCATGCATTTAGTGTCATATAATCCTTGCGGAATAACTGCTATGACGAATATGGCTTAAATTGCTGCCATGCACTGGAACGATTTCTGTAACAATAGAATTCTGATACCAGAGCTCTTACAGCAAGGCTCTGACAGCATGGCTCTGACAGCAAGGCTCTGACATCAGGGCTCTGATAGTAGGATCTGACTGTAAGGCTCTAGCAGCAAGGCTTTGAAAGCAAGGCTGTGACAGTAATGCTCTGATAGCAGGGCTCTTAAAGCACTATATTGTTGGTAAAATCTATATATATAACATTCTCATCATGGTCCGACCATGCCGGACACGAACTAGCAAGCTGTCTGACCTCTGACCCCACCGACCAATTTAGTAAATATTCAAAATTTTGTTGAATTGAAGTCAATTACTGTGTTCTTTCAGAACTACAAAATAACATGTATTTCGTAGTGTAATGAATATAACATTCGCCTAATACGTGGAGGTCACAGGTTCAAATCCCAGTTAAGACATTGCTTATTTTAATGTTTGAAAATGTTTGTGTTTGTGCCCGTTCATTTACTACATTCTTTTCGATCACCATAACAACCACAAGACGAGTGGGAATGAGCTTGACGAATGACCATTGTCAGGTTATGCCAATTAGTTTATGGTTGGCAAGCTAGGGTGGTGCGGGGTGGCAAGTGGCTAACCACAGTGCACATGTTTCCAGTTCAACAACATTTCGCAGTTATCCCCGCCCCCGAGGTTCATTCGCATTGTTCTGATTTCAACGTGATGGATTTTTGTAAAATAATATCTTTTAATTGACTTCTAAATCTGTGTCTAGCAAAGACTGCATCACAAAAGATTTGAAAAAAAGAAAAAAAAAACGGTACACCACTCAGTCAGTAAACACTATTTTATTACAAGAGATACTTTAAAAGTGTGTTTGTGGTTGGGGATGGTGGTGGGTGAAGCACTCTTTATTTTAATAGACTATTGGCAATTTTAAAATTTCGGATTGATCGTTTAAAATGACGTCATTGTAAGGTCTCATTGTTGCTAGCATCTACACTGTCAAATCTTTCACTGGTGTTCACACTGATCGTAGAGACAAGTAATAACTCCAGTTTATCACGTAAATGATCAAATATTTTATTGCAAAGCAGTAGCAATAAATCAATTACCAATTAAACAAAATTAAAAACAAATCCAAACCCAATAACTCAGCAGTCTCCTCTTTACTAATAGTGTAAAATGTCATCAAGTGTCTCTAAAATAAATTCTGAATTACTGTGTTTCCCCAAAGAAACTTAACATTCTTTCAATGTTCAGAACACCAGCAATTATTATAATACATTTAAGTTTTATAAATTAACATACTTTAAACAAAGTAGAAACCAGCCAATCATCGAAAGTGTTTCAATTGGTGGCCATTTCGCTCCACGCACAGCTGACAACGCCCACCGATTGCCTCCCAAACGCGAGTAATTATTTCAATTAAATTCAAATTAAGATTAGGCCAAAACTGCATGTATCTAATGGGGCTAAGACCATGGTGCGTGTAATAACTGATATCTTAGCCACTTACAGTTATTGGCTTACATATATTAAAATTGAAGATATTTCCTGTGTAGTATAAAGTGGGAGATAATGATGTTCCTCGACAGTTTTCATGTTAAATTGTTTCTATTGCAAATTAGCTTCCTATAATGTCAAATTTTTTTTACATCGCTTACCCCCCCCCCTTGCCCCACTAGAAGGGAAAGTCAAATTAATAATCTGAAGCCGTTGGGGTATGAAATTTGGCAAATGTATGAGACATTACTTAAATAGATAGTTCATAAAGATAATGATACAAAACTGTGATAGCCTAACACAAATACTACAATTTAGATTTCTGACCTGCAATGCTACAGGGGGTCTCAATTCTTGTCCCTTCCATCGTAGCTCTTGCAGGGCAAAAGTAATTATATTACACCTTCACTCAACCTTTTTGGAAGGATGCATACTTTTAAAAATGAAACTTCAGAACACGCAATCACTTTAATGCTATCCTTGTTGATGCTGGCGTATCAGCCTCTGAAATGTATAGAGGCAGGAAAATCTAATTCAATACCTGTACATCAAAATCATTTCAGAAAAATAAAATTCGGCAATCCTGCGCAACCCGGTCCCTAATTATTTTACACTAATTAGAAGAAGAATAGTACATCAAAGTATTTTATTTACTGATAGAACACAGCGCATGTTATTTATTGTCTGATAAGCAGTCATCAAATACTAAACACTGTAATTATTGACATGCAGTATTTGACAATAGCTGCCGAAAAACATTCTTTTGGTGACTGTTGCGCCAGTTGCGCTAAAGGTAAAACAACAGGAGTAATGTTTATAGGAGCGACTCGTCTACCTGCCATACTTTTTTAAAAATATGACAATACCTGTCATATACACTATTTAAAAAATTGTTGTCAATAATAAATAATAACGTAGGTGTTTATAACAAGTCGTTTTCGTAAGTAACTGAGAATTTTTATGTGATAAAAACACAAAATAATTTGGGACGGGATTCGGAGGATTGCCGAAAATTTTATGAAAATCAAGATGAGGCTATCAGTGCTGCCCAGAAAAAAAGATGTCTCTTACTACCTCATTCACAATGCAATCAACAACAAAGATTTTCTCGACTGAAATATCCGAACAGTTACTTCTGCTTTATAAAATATATGTTAACTAAAAGATGTTATTCTGGCTGTAATTTCGACGAATGGCAAAGATTTAAAAATCCTTCTAAATCATCGGGTATAAACAGACGTGAACTTTGAAAAGAATTATATGGGGTTTGTGTCCTCTGCTGAATAGAACATTTTGAACAATTTTACAATTCATTGTGAAATTGAATAATGCTCCAAACTTAGCATTGTTTGTTCAATAAAAGTTACATAGTACGTAGAATCTAGATCTTCTTTTTCCAAACTAAAATTAATCAAGAACTTTTGGATGCGTCTAATAGTTTCATTTGAGGACATCTTAGAGAGACTTTCATGCACTTTGTCATTTAACAGCTGCGTTTTCACAGAGTCATTCATGTTAAAGGTGTTAATGCGTAGACATCCTTTTTTCTTGATGTGTTACAAGTTTTGCCTTATTATTAATACCTTGAAGGCCACAAGTGAGTGATCCGTGTCACAGCAGGACGCTAGTCAGTGTGCACGCCTTGTGAACATAAATAATGTGTTGGTTACACACAAGCCTCCATTCTCATTTATCTTTCCCCCTACAAAGAGACCAAGGTATGTGGGTCAGGCTTTGTGGTCGCTGCCCACTCTAGCATTGAAATCTTTGTAGATGATGGTTATTATCTGGTCTAAAGCTCTTTAGAATTTATCCTTCCGGGGTTTAACAGAGCGTTTGGACATGTACGGACTAAAAATAATTGCTGAATCCGCAACTGGTCACAATCTTAGGGTGAAGATCCTCTCCGTGCCTGATGATGGGGTTCAATGGATGATTGGAGGGAGGTTTTTTGAAGCCTGAATATCCTTCTCCTTGATGAATTACCAGCCTCATCTGCCCGAGGATATACCAAATGCCAGCACTGGGGATTGAGCCCGTAACTGATTTTTTGAGTCTCTTTACAACAACCCAAAAAAAACAAATTACACAGACTATTTGTGTAAGGAAACAATAAATTAAAGCTTTATTATCAACTAATACAAATAATGGTAGACGTTTCGGCTCATGCCTTCATCAGTACAAAAACAATTACATGTACTTACATATATATTAAAATTAAAACATATTAAAGTCTATGTGATAAAATGAAAAGAAATGAAAGACAAAAATAAACACGGACATAGAATATAAGAAAAAGGAGGAAGTTGAAGTATCTAAAGTAACAGTGAAAACCACAACGGGAAAACGATTTTGCAGTCATGTAAAATTGTGGATTTGGTTAATTCCATATGGAGCCAACGTACCAAATCGTTTTATGAGTCTATTTTCCATGTGGACTCTATCATGGGTATTGGTTGCATATAAAATACCAGTAACTACAATATCCAAAATGCCATCGTGGTCAACACTGTTAAAATGTTTAGACACAGGACACTGAGCCTGTTTATTTATATTGTACAGGTGTTCTCTAAACCGATCTCCAAGACGATATCCAGAAAGATCAGTTCTGAATAAAGGTCTTAAGTTTATTCCTCTTCGGGCCACAAGTGATAAATACCAATTACTGTCAGATGCCCATCGTTTCTTTCGTTCAATGAGATTGCAGCTTTACTTTTATGGTACACCTGCAAGTAACGATGACGACGACGTTGAATTTCCTTTACATCGACAGCGTAAATCAACATGGACCCCTGCTTCTGATCAATCTAAAGCACTCGACCTTTATATTAAAAGTACAGAAAATCAAATCCAAAACATTAAGCAAATTCCTCTGAAAAAATCCAATTTAACGAAAGAAGAATGGCGAGCACTTTTTCAACTTAAAAAACGCCAAGACATCGTTATCAAGCCGGCAGATAAAGGTGGAGCCGTGGTGGTGTGGGATAAGAGACTGTACATTGAAGAGGCTTCCAAACAATTAAGCGATACAACTTTTTACAAGCCGATGATAAACGATCCCATAATTTCCAATAATGAAATTGTTAAGGAAACTATTGAAGAACTTATAGATTGTGGCCAATTACCACCCTCTGCAAAAAATTTACGCATTTATGATAGTGATCTAGGTAAGCCATGCTTATACTTGTTACCTAAAATACATAAGCTGGGAAACCCAGGAAGACCCATTGTCTCCGCCTGCTCTTGTCCTACTGAATTAATTTCTGATTTTTTGGATTCTGTTTTCCAACCGATAGTTGAAAATTTACCATCNTATATTAAGGACACTAGCCATATGCTAAAATCACTGGATTCCTTGGTTTTACCGGATGAAGATCACCTCCTATTTACAATGGACGTTTCTTCATTGTACACGTCAATTCCACATGCTGATGGCCTCTCTGCAATTTCCTTTTTTCTAAACAAGAAGGCAAATCTTAAGTTCCCAGCAAGTGCCATACTACGATTGACCGAGCTGGTCCTAAATTTAAACTCGTTTGAGTTCAACGGACAGTTTTTTGATCAAATTAGTGGAGTTGCCATGGGAACAAAAATGGGACCAAGTTATGCATGCATATTTATGGGCCATTTGGAACACCTATGGAATAAAAATTACAAAGGTATTTGTCCAGAGTACTACAAGAGATACATCGACGATTGTATTGGAATAACCAAAATGGACATGCAGCAATTGCAAAATTTTATTGACTTCATTGGTGGCTTCCATCCTTCAATAAAATTCACATCAACTATTCATAGGAGTACTGTTAACTTTTTGGACATACAAATAAAATTAAAAGAAAACAAAATATCAACATCCATCTTTTACAAGCCTACAGACAGCCATAGTTTCCTTCTATATACATCGTCCCATCCTCAATCGTGTAGGAACTCTATCCCATTTTCACAACTACTAAGACTTAAAAGACTCTGCAGTGATGAGGCAGACTTCTTGGAAAGAAGTGATGAGATGCTGGACTTTTTTAGAAGGAGGTCATACCCGGAAACAATCTTAACATCAGCTGTCAATAGAATTAAAGGCATGACCAGACAGGACACATTTACATCATCTGTTCACGATCAATGTGATAGATGCAAATTTGTTTTAACTTTCCATCCCCATAATTTTAAGGCCCGCCAGGTGATTCTCAAAAACCGATCAATCCTTATGGCTGACCCTCTAACTCAGCAGGTCTTCAAAAAACCTCCTCTTTTTGCTTTCCGGAGAGATAAAAGCCTCAGAGACATACTTGTAAGAAGTCACCTTCCCACAATGAAAGCACATATTGGAACAAAAGGTTGCAACCGTAACCGTTGCAATACTTGTCCATATGTGGTTGAAATTAACAAAATTTCTTTCCCTCTTGAACAATTCTTAATAAAAGATGGATTCACTTGCACCAGTCGCAACGTGATTTATGCAATTATTTGCAAGAGATGTAAAAAAATTTATGTGGGTGAGACAGGTCGTCGTCTTGGAGATCGGTTTAGAGAACACCTGTACAATATAAATAAACAGGCTCAGTGTCCTGTGTCTAAACATTTTAACAGTGTTGACCACGATGGCATTTTGGATATTGTAGTTACTGGTATTTTATATGCAACCAATACCCATGATAGAGTCCACATGGAAAATAGACTCATAAAACGATTTGGTACGTTGGCTCCATATGGAATTAACCAAATCCACAATTTTACATGACTGCAAAATCGTTTTCCCGTTGTGGTTTTCACTGTTACTTTAGATACTTCAACTTCCTCCTTTTTCTTATATTCTATGTCCGTGTTTATTTTTGTCTTTCATTTCTTTTCATTTTATCACATAGACTTTAATATGTTTTAATTTTAATATATATGTAAGTACATGTAATTGTTTTTGTACTGATGAAGGCATGAGCCGAAACGTCTACCATTATTTGTATTAGTTGATAATAAAGCTTTAATTTATTGTTTCCTTACACAAATAGTCTGTGTAATTTGTTTTTTTTAATAAAAAAGCTTTATGCAGTCCTATTCTGTATGATTACAACAACCCAGCAGACTACCACTTTCACCGCCTCCCGGTATTTGTGATCTAGAGCCATAATGAAAACTCTTCTTTTTTTCAAACGATTTAAGTTTAAAATGCTTTAGTTAACTTTGATTAATATCTTAGGTCGTGACAGTAATATCTATAATAGTAAAATAGTATTATTTTGCATGGTTTTGAATGATCTCATAATTAACGCTTGTTCATTTTTTAAAAATTTTATCATATACCAGCAACAAAGCCCTTCCAAGGACGCTCCAACTTTCGTTTCGATGGCATGTATTAACTAAACCCCCTCCAATACCCGTCTCGACCGGCCATAAATGTGCATCACGTTATAAATATTATTTATTATATTTATAATGAATAACCCGTAAAATCAAAGTTTTTGACTATAAATCTCAACGCGTACCACTAAAGATAAAGTCTTGACCAAAAGCTAGTCAAAAAATAAAGAAAGAATAACTCGCTTCGAACGTCTGCGTAAACTTGTTCAATATGTTTATTATTAAGATTTAATTATTCTGATTTGCTGTGAGAGTCAGTGGAATTTTCAGGCACCAATCCCTATCGATGAGGGGAATGAAAATTGCCTTTAATTATATAGGATTAAAAATTTAAGGTATAACTTAATTTGCTACTGAACTTATTTTGTATAATTGTAACATTCACAATAGACTAAAGTTTAAAAATTATAAGATTTAATAAGATACAATATTTGAGACAAGCAAAATTTTAATTCTTAAGTTCAAAAATCAAATCATAGTTGATACCCGGATGCTATCCGGACCTGCCATAAGTATTTTCCAAATCCGTATAGGGGCGGAAATCTCGATATTCGGCATGCCGGATATCCAGACCCCCCCCCCCCCCGTAGGTATATTCTCTAAAGAATGTGGTGTTCTCTACGTATAGTTTGTAAATGACATACCAGCTTTCTCAGATGATAATAATATAGTCTACAGTAATATGCTATGATAGTGAACATAATGAAATTTAAAGTTCATGTGTAGTGACTAAAATCTCTTGTGAGTAATTGGAAACAATATTTTAACTCTCCTAAAAGCGCTATACACTCTTTTGCTGAACTTTTTTTTTATGGCCGTTCGATAAATTATTCAAATTTTAAATCTTACTTAACACTCTCAAACATTGCCGATACTGATTGTCCGTAGAGTTACATGTTGGGAGCGGTGGGGATGGGCAAACCCGGGTGACACCATCAGGGGGTAACACCAAAACCTAAAATTTTACTGTGTACAATTTTTTTTTTTTTTTTTTTTTTTTTTTTTTAAAGAGACGACAAATTTGTTTTTCCCCTACGAAAAAAATTTTACGAAATACAATGAAAGATGGGTTTAGAGCAATAACTTGTTAATTTAAAATAAAGAATCAATTAACATCCAAAAAAAACTACAATAAAACAAATTAAACCAAAAGAAAAGAAACAGCCAAACCGAGAAAAATAAATAGGCTTAAAATGAAATAAAGCCAACTGGGATTTGACATACTTACACCATGCAAAGCTAATGAAAAAATCAAAATTTCGTCGAAATATTTTTGCTTTAACATCAGGACTATGACAGCAGGGCTTTAACATCAGGACCATGACAGCAGGGCTTTAAAAGTAAGGCTCTAACAGCAGGGCTCTGGCGGCAAGGATCTTACAGCAGAGTTCAGAGAGCAAGGCTTTTACAGCAGAGTTCAGACAGAAGAAAATACACATTAGAAAATGTATCAGTCATCGGATGCCTGCATAATTTTTCTATACCTCCAGCATTTTTAATTTACCGGTACTTTTTAAATTAAACATTACATTTTACAAATTCCAATTTAGTAGGGCTGCGGAAATTAACGATTAATTTCTCGATTAATCGGTAAAAATTGTTATCGATCAAAATTATTTTAATCGATAAAATAGCTTTTGACATTCCTCAGAAAATTTGGACATTTTTTGCGATTTATTAATTGGTAATTAATTATTAATAATTAATAATAGTTTGCTTTTTTACGTACAAACTTCTCTATTTAAAGATAAAGGTTTCTAAAGTGCAATCTTTAAAATTAGCGCTTTTTATAAGGAAAATTATTTTTTTAAATTATTTTTTAAATCTGAATTATATTGAACTGCTTATATTGATATTTTTTTTTTTAAGTTGATTGTCTGTTTTTTGTTTCTTCCCTTGAAATGTTCTATTTAATGACGTCATACACCTTATTTTTAGCTTTAATCAAAATTATCGAATAATTATTTGGTAATTTTTCAAAAGTTAATGATTAAATCTAACTTATTCGATAACAGCCCTACAATTTATTACTTTCTAGTGCAGTGGTGGTGAAAATGTTTGGGACCACGTGACCCAAATTCAACCAAAACCCACTTATATTATAGCAAATTGCAAACTCTCCAACAAAACCCACAAAATTGGGGTTTGACTTAGCTGGTTTGGTTAAGAAAATAATGTTTAACTTACCGGTAAATCGCGTGCCGGCTAATGAGGCTTGTCGACTGTTGCACGCGTTATATAGGGTATCCATCCCTGTGTAAGTGCGTGGATTTAGGAGGGTAGTAGATGTAACGGATTCATTTTTAATTTTTTTATATTTTAAGTTCTTAATTTTCCCTTTAGTAAACAACCCGTTGGTGAAGAAGTACTTATTCAATCTTATGATGTGTGATTCGTAGCGTAATTTTTTAAAATTAAAATTTATTTTCTTTTGCATTTTTTTTTTTTTTGGTTTTTTTTTTTTTTTTTTGTCGTTGTAATAAATGAGCCAATCAACTACTAATTTTTCTCATCCGTGATAACATGGTACTCATTGTGTAAATATTTCTCCACCTAAGACTAATTGTTTTTTTTTTGTAAACAATAATTGGGTTGACACTAAACTGATTGAAAATATTCCATACAGTTGGGTCAAAGTCTTTTTGATTAATGCGCCATTGATCGGTTTTGAATGACAATTTTGCCAACACTCTACTACTAATTTGTGAATTACAGAATATTTCGCTTGACTGAAATGATAAGGTTGATTTCATCGAAAATGAAACTCCCCTCTCCCAGCCCTAGGACGAAGCCTACCAAAGGTGAGCATTTTACGTAGGTCAGCATTATCCACAGTTCTGATCAAACGTGTTCATTTACATATTTCTTCCGTAAGTATAGTACATACATGTTGTCCCCGCATTTTAGCCATGAAGTTTTAGTGCAGAGAGGTAGGGTACCAAACTTTTTTCACCATCTGAATTTGACAGTAAAGTCAAACTTACTTCATTGTGAGATAGAAGTAGTTATGTACCCAAATAAAATTATAAACAAAGTAAAGGCCAAAGGCTCTTCATTGATTGGTAAATCTGTGTTTAATAATTATGTCATCTCTATGGATTTGAAAATACCCCCTCCCTCTCTTCTCCCACTTTGTTTGTAGACGATATTTATTGCAAGAGTTACCTTAAAATTGCGCGCGTGTGTGTTGTGGGGGGAGGGGGGATCGGGAAGTGGTAAAAGGAAAGAACACTTTTAAAATTTTCAATCGACTTCTGTTAATTCAAATTCTAAGATTAATTTTAGAATGATACCATACTATAGTACAGCTTTCTTTATTTAAAAAAAACAACACATTTTGAACCAAGTTGAAATCATTTGTCCTAGAAAATAAACTTTCATACTACAGAACGCTAATCATTATCTTTCTCCAGGCCTTCCTATCTATAATAACGTATCCTATCCACTTTATGAAGAAGAGTTGCATGCGACTGAACTTGACATTAACTGTGAACTTTACGGTACAGGACTCCGTCAAAACTATCTACTCTCTGGCCGCAGTGGGAGAAGTGGACTCGATGGGGTTCAAGAGTATTCGATTGTTGGTTGGTTTGTAGTCGTAGTCGAAAAATGATCGTTTCCGGCTTTTCGAATAATAACAAAACCATTTGATCTAATTATTTATTTTTTTTTTGTACAAAAGCAAATTTTTATTTTATAATAATTTATTCGAGGAAGGCAACTCATTTTTCATCCCTTCCCTTTTTCATGGAGTCAACAAATGTGACTTTGAGTCATAACTACTTTGGAGTCGAATTTTTAAAAATAATTCTTATCAAGAGAAGAATGTAAAAATGCGAGGCCTACTTTAGCTATCGTTCACAAGTGTTTCATATCTCAGACAACAGAATGTCATCAGTTTAACATCTTTCTCTTACAACCATAGCCAACACTTGACGATAGGACCTCCAGTCTTAGCCATCAAAACCAGCATGGCGGTCCTCGCGAAAGTCGGATTTAACATTGTGATATTTATTGTATTTCTTATTATTTCATTTCCGTTGCGAGTCAACGCTGCCAGGGATTTCAGCTATGATGGTGTGAAGAAAGCTGCTGGAAGCCTCATTGGACGATTCACTGTCAATCAAACGGCGGGCGGGGAGGAATTGGGATTTAGTCGAGAGCAGTTCCTCTTCTTCTTGGAGAAGACAACTCTACATTCCTCGCAATTCATTGATGACTTGCTTGGAGATTGCAAGAATGTGGATAGAAACTGTTCGTGGAAGGTGGAGGTGAATAGCGTCATTAGCTCACTAGTGTTTTAGTTTAAGTGAATGGAAAGTGTTATAAATGATGCCCTATAGTCCTATAGATTTGTTTCCCCACAGTTAATGTTGTGTAATTCGGTGAGCCTTTCTTCACATTCATTTAGCGCTCAGACATTCATTTCTTCCTGGGTGAAGGACTTGTAGACTAATAACTTAAAATCTGTGATCTCAAATTATATTTCCGTTTGAAAAAGACATAACACCTTTTTTAGTATTATTATTTAATTTTGTTGTTCGATGGTCAAACACAGTTTCATTTAAAGCAGGAAACTCGAAAAATAATCAGGAGAATGGCATTTATGTGCGTTTTTATTGCATTTTGGCCAGCTGATTTCAATACTATAACCTCTAGCTCGAATAATGTCAAATATTTTCTTTCAAAAAACATTGACACTTCATTAAAACAATACCATCGAGGCCGGGCTAAGCAGAAAGTCATTAAACTTTCATTAAATCAAGTTGGGAACTGAATTGATTGCAGTGACTTGCATCCAACATTATAACAAGGCTAAAATAATAAATTCATCTTTATGCATTTATTATTTAAAGCCTTATGTTAAAATATTTTGTCATGAAGTTGTTTTCGTCTTTCTTTTTGCCCTTAGCATTATTCTTATTTTATTTGTTAGATCTATGTTCAATGTAAAGTGTTGCCTTCATAAAAATCAATTTGTTAAATCAGTTTTATTTTTAAAAAAATATTACTACTATTTATGACTAGCCCTATGAATGATTTGCAACTGATACCGCTATAACTTATAACTACCCTCACGAAAACTTTTCAACTCGACCAGTGATGATTTATGAGTTGCCAAGATATGATTTAACCCAAGTATAACACGGGTTTATTACTACATTCTCCTTCCCGCATGGACTTTTATACTGTTGTATTACTAGCAATACCTCCCCGACACAGCCCCAAGAGGCTTGCTATACACGAACTTCACAGCTGCTAGAGCTACTTGATTGAGAAACTTCATTCAAGTAACGAAATTTTTATCGATTAGAATTCTGTTTTTAATGCAATCCCAACCCCGTGATGCGCAGTCTTTAACTGTTTTCCCGCCCCTGAGTTATTATTAAATTTTAACTTACCGTTAAAATACAACAATAAAATTTATGGGGAAAAAATACAGTGGTACCTCTTCTTATCTTATCTTATATGTTACATACGCTCCTTCTGTACAGAAGATTATTGCGTCCTACGTATTTCTATGGTTTGTGTTTAGTCCTGTATTCTTACTAGAGTTTTAAAAGATGATAAAGTGGTGGCTTTCCTGGTTTCTTCAGGCAACCCATTCCACGCCCGAATACCGGACGGAAAGAAAGAAAACTTGTATGTGTGTGTTCTTGCATATGGAATAAGAAAGGTGTTTATAACTTTATGTCTATTTGAGGGTTGTATTAGGTTATCTTTGTGTTGTATTTCTAAATTAGAATTAATTGCCTTATGTATAATTACTAATTTACACTTGGTTCTTCTATCCTCTAATGTTTCAAGGTTTAATGATTTAACTAACGGTGTTACTCTTGTCAGTTTTGAATATTCTCCAGTAATGAATCTGGTAGCTCTTTTTGGATTTGTTCCAACTTATCAATATTTTCTTTGGTGGATGGGTCCCATACAGAAGATGCATATTCTAGTATAGGTCTCACCAGAGTGAAGTAGCATTTTAGTTTTATATCTTTGTTACATTTGTAAAAGTTTCTTTTTATAAAGCCTAAGTTTGATTCGTTGAAACACTCTTTTCCTTTCTAATTTGTAGCAGTAAATTATTTGAAACATTTGTAAGCAATGGCGCCTCAAGTGTTGTGAGGTGGCTGTCATAACATCGTCAGTTCATCTTGACCCTACCATCGTTATCTGCTCAGATAAAACAGTGTCAACATCACTGTCCACACGGTCTAAGTAAAGTAAAGAGTCAAACGGCTTCGTGAATCTTGACAACAAAAGTTTGCTCTTGTAAGAGTGGTTCTCAAATTGTAATTATAATTTAATATTTTAAAACTCAATTTTTGCTCTCTTTGGATTTTTTTTTGTTGTTGTCTAAAATTATAATGTTATCTGTGATGATGTTGTTTTTTTAATGGGGTATGATTGTTTTCTAAACAACATTGATAGTATGTACATTTATCTTCATTCGATAGGTATGAGAAACGTGTAACATGTTTAGTACTGACAAGACCTGACCACCTTGTTAGTAGTAATGAGTTCTGGAAGGTTGTAGATGTTTGCCACTCTGGTGTTAGCGGCTGTTTAAGTTCATACTCAACTCTTTGGTCACGCTCGGGTCATAAAGATGTATGCAATGGTTAGTGGAGTGATTTGGGATTGTGTGGGGGGGGGGGGCTCCAACTAGGGCCTTGTTTACCCCATTTTTATTCAGGATGGCATGATTTGATTTGAAAAAAATAATACTTTTGGCGTCAAAATTGTGTGACGAAAAGCTTAGCCCGACCCTTGCAGCACTATACGTAGTCAAGCTTAAGGTTACGTGGCTTTTTCATGGCTTGATAAACTTCAGAGTGATAAAACAGGGAATAGAATACACTCAGAAATGTGACACAAGAATCTCAATTGGACTATGTAATAAATATATTGGTTTAATGCTTTCTTAACCGAAGAAGAAAATAAGCACAGAAGGTCAAATAACATTTAAAATCATACATTGCATTTTTCTTTCATTTAAAAAAAAATGTGTTTGCGTATTTGTTAAATTTTCTGTCCCCAAATTGATTTTGTTTGTGTGTGTGTGTGTGTGTGTGTGTGTGTGTCTCATAACCTTGTGATCGTAGGGGGTTCTGGTGTTTAAATTAGAGATTTCTCGGGGGTTGGTAGACTTTAGCCGCGCCCTTCCCTTCTTTCGGTAAGCGGAGGACTATTTAGCGATAGTCATTCATGATCATTTTTATTGTGGCTTTAACGTGGGCTAAATCCCACGCCCTTCAGCTTGTAAGGCGAGTGCATAATTGGCTTTGATATTGTGAAGATCCGTTGGTTGTTCTATTGGTTATCTTTCCTTATCTACTCTCACTGTTATTCTGCTCTTCACACACTTTGTTAATTACTCTTTAAACACTAAACACCAAGCCAGAATGTACACTTCATTACTTTTAATCTCTTAACTTCAGTACATTCATTATTCGTGCATCTCTCTACATATGCGTCTGTCTACCTCTGCCTCCTAATCCATAACTCCTCCTTCTACCTGCGTGTCTCTCTCTCCGTCTCCCCTTCTGTCAGTCTCAGTCCGAGCCTTAGTCCATTCCAGGCTCCGCCCCCAGACTTTCCTGTCCGAAAGTCAACCGTCAATCAATTTGTACCTCCCCTTAGATAAGACGGGGTTAGGTGGGTGTACCCTGTCATGGTCAGTAGTCCCCCCCTTTTCCTCTGTTCTGACCCGTCTCAATTGTCGACCCTTTCATCTACCGTTCGGCCAACGGTCTGTCATACCTGACACCTGGGCTAGACTATTTGCCCGTGGTCAGCTGCCGTCCACAAAGCCCCGCTCGTGCTTCCTATGTCCTTTGATTCCCAATTCAAGCGAGGTAACAACTAAACGTCACAGTTCGCACCTCCGGCCACACCCGGTAGTCCTGGACTAGCGGCTCTGGCCACCTGGACTCGCCCGCGGCAACTCAAAGGCCAAACATACGCAGCGCCCTAACCGCCCTAAATTCCCCACACAGTCCCCCTACTGACAAAATTTATGTCGCCCTCGACATTAAAGAACCCTCTCGATGTATGTTTGTTTAAAATTGGCTTCGAGTGACTAAGACCCTCTGGCAAACAATTCAAAACAAATACACAGAGAGGCTTTGTGTTTCCCGCCAACACAACCTGCGCTCCCCATCCTACATCGCTCCATCTCTACCCCTCTGTTCCGTCTCATCCCACTAAAGGTGTGTCAGTCAAGTCCATGTCGCCTGGTCAATTTATCAACATCATGGGAGCAACCATGTAAAACATAAGCATGGAAAATTCGACAAAAATGACTTGTAAAAAATATTATGGATAAACTTCGTACTCTTTTCAAAAAAACTTGAAATAATGCATAAGACACATAAAAAAATAAAATTACATAAATTTCTCAAAACATTTTCAAGTCATCAACTACGTCAATTCCCGATAAAATCGACAGACATTGTTAAAGTCAGATAATTGCATCTGACGATAAAAATACACATAGACATTTAATAATCATGATCAATTAATAGCATAAAAAAAGCAAAGCAAAAATACTCATAATGGGCTAAAAGCATAACCTCAAACATAGTCATTTCATCAATTAAAAGCACACAAAAAACAACAATCGAGTCCAAGCACAAGTCTTCTCATCTTTGTCACAAATCAACTCATCATGAGACAACCAAGCACAACACTTCAATACATCAAACTTGTTCGTGTACCAGCATTACACAACCAAAACACAATTTGTCAATTAATCCTCATACTCATTTAACTAAATAAAGCAAACCATAACTAAGCCATTCCTCATTCTCAAACTCAGTAAAAGCATAAATTACACAACAACAACAAAATATCAGTTTTCTCATAATCCTGGTTCATGTACGTTATTAGCATTACACAAATAAAACACAATGTCAGATCATCATCCTAAATCAAATAATAGCATAATACAGAAAAACATTTTCAAGCGGTTCATTATGCTAAAAAAATTCAAGTAACAGCATTACAATAACACACATATAGGCAGTTCATCATTAGCCTGGTTCATGTGAACGCATACATCAGCAAAATCCCCACAAAAAATCAATTTCATAACTCTCCCAATGTAAGTCACTCGCCTTAGTCAGCCTAAAGCGCTTGATCATAATAACATTGACCCTGTCAATGTTAACAGTAAAACCACAAGGTACACAAACAATGCTCAGGTAAAGAAATCTTAATAATATTTCTACTCAAAAGACAATCAAACATATGTACATAATAACATAATTATAAAACTCCCAAAAAGCAATGTTACTAAAACCTTAACTCGTCAAGTGGTAACTCATCACCATAATTTCCACCTTTTTACCGACTCATCAATCGGATCAATTTTAAAACACGCACTTTTCTTCACCCAAAAAAAATGGTTTCACATCGGCAGAACCTTTATCGGCCGATTGCAAGCATGTTACCACTAAATAACCTGCTTATAAAACATCAATTATTTACACATAAATGACTTCAAAAATGTTTCTATCAGTACAACCGTACTTCCCGGCATATTGTAGCATCAACCTGCTCACAAGACACTTATAATTTCACATACACAACTCAAGGGGAACAATTTTGCTTAATCATAACTTTTTACAACCTGCACAACTTTACGTCATCATCATAAAATTTCAAAAATTTCCCACGCAAAACAAGAAAATTAAATTTAACCACAACATGCTAAGCCCAAGCATGTTACACATTTCGACAACATTATAAAAGGAAAATAATTGTACTTAACACACATAATTAATAAATTTTGCCTGACCTTACGCCGCCATAGCCATCTGACTCTCCATGCCCCGGTAGACTTCTGGTATCCAAGGATTGTCAGCAAATTGTTTATCATGTCCTTTATGAATTCGAACGTCGGATAACAGGAATTTGTCCCAAACATGAAACGAATTGTTCTCTGGTTTTAACATGTCTTCACACTTCTCTCGGGCCTTCTGGGTTGTCCTTTTGATGACATGGTATTTGACAGTTGGACGATGCGTTTGCCGAAGCAATTTGACTGACGTCTTGTCCATCCCTTTGATCTTTTTATGCGATGGCAGACCGAGTAATGGGTAATTCTGCCCCGAAGTGACCCGTGTCACATTGCTGGTCATGGTAACGCCAGGCGTGTCCACTAGGCTGTTAGTTAAGCCATTGGGACATGGAGTTGACAAGTCAGGCGAAATGTCACTATGTGTAATGGCCCGTTGAACTACCACAGTTGCTTTTAGTAACTGGACACTGGTTGCTACTGCCATCTCCACCAGGTTCGATTCTTCAACTGTCAGTGGCTCTACTGCCATCTCCTCCCGGTTTGGTTCATTCACTGTCAGTGGTTCTACTGCCATCTCCTCCCCTTTCAGTTCTTCCACTGTCAGTGGTTCTACTGCCATCTCCACTCGGGTCGGCTCTTCCACCGTCAGTGGCTCTGCTGCCATCACATCCTTGGTGGATTCTTCCACTGTCGGTGGCTCTACCACAATCTTCTCTATCTGTGCACTGACTTCTCTAGCCAATAAGTCAGTGGCTACTGAGGCAAACTTCTGTCTTGGCACACATATATTGTACCTTAAGTCTAGGATTTTGTCGAGGACCTCTCGCGCCTTGTCCACAGTTTGAGGATTGGACATAAGGCATACTTGTGTCCTCATCAACTGATCTGGGAGTCCCCGTACAAATTGTCTGAATCCAATGGCTTCACGAGTTGTTTCATCTGCCGTTGGGAAACTCCGATTGACTAAAAGTTTGATGTCACACGCGTACTCGACGGCGGATTCGGCGTCGAGAAACTTTCGTTTTTCCAATAATTTTTGGAAAACTTCAGGTGGTCTACGGTCCTTAAATCTGTTGTCAAGGGCCTCCTTCAATTTCTCATAAGTGTTCTTCTCCTCTTCCTGTAGATTACAGTGGATATAGTCCTGAACTGGCCCAGTTGCTGAAATTTGCAGATACATGCATTTGTCCTCTTCGCTCCACTTGTGTATTTTTGCAACGATTTCAAATGTGCAAATAAACGAGTGCCAGTTAGAACTCCCGTTGTAGGTTGGTGGGTTAGGAAGATATGGTGTCGCCATTGTTTTTGTACTAGTAGAAGAAAGGCTAACAATAGCTTTAAAGATTTTCAAGGCTTACTTCTCCTGGGAGACGCTGTAAGGTTATATCCCACCGCTGCCACCATTTTGTGAAGATCCGTTGGTTGTTCTATTGGTTATCTTTCCTTATCTACTCTCACTGTTATTCTGCTCTTCACACACTTTGTTAATTACTCTTTAAACACTAAACACCAAGGCAGAATGTACACTTCATTACTTTTAATCTCTTAACTTCAGTACATTCATTATTCGTGCATCTCTCTACATATGCGTCTGTCTACCTCTGCCTCCTACTCCATAACTCCTCCTTCTCCCTGCGTGTCTCTCTCTCCGTCTCCCCGTCTGTCAGTCTCAGTCCGAGCCTTAGTCCATTCCAGGCTCCGCCCCCAGACTTTCCTGTCCGAAAGTCAACCGTCAATCAATTTGTACCTCCCCTTAGATAAGACGGGGTTAGGTGGGTGTACCCTGTCATGGTCAGTAATCCCCCCTTTTCCTCTGTTCTGACCCGTCTCAATTGTCGGCCCTTTCATCTACCGTTCGGCCAACGGTCTGCCATACCTGACACCTGGGCTAGACTATTTGCCCGTGGTCAGCTGCCGTCCACAAAGCCCCGCTCGTGCTTCCTATGTCCTTTGATTCCCAATTCAAGCGAGGTAACAACTAAACGTCACAGTTCGCACCTCCGGCCACACCCGGTAGTCCTGGACTAGCGGCTCTGGCCACCTGAACTCGCCCGCGGCAACTCAAAGGCCAAACATACGCAGCGCCCTAACCGCCCTAAATTCCCCACAATATTTACCCAGCAGGTTTTCCTAGATATGGTGTCCATTTTTCAGGCATCCCCTTACCTTGTTGAATTGATTTTTGTGTTTAGGATTGCGGAGGTGTGGGTAAACTACAGACATATACTAATACATGTACTTTGAAATTTATTCTTCTCTTTATAAAAACTCACAGTCTTTATTTTTAAGACATGTTCGTACGTTTTGGCTGTGGCCGAATTATCTGATAACAGAAACCGGTGTAAAATTATTATGCACCGCCTTTTTTAATGTAATAAACATCTATTTTAAGCCCCGTGCTAGACGAGTGAGAAATCCGTTAACATCATATACCAGCCATTATACGTTTGCTCGACAATAGCTACTCTAATTAGTTGAATTTCCTCGTGTTTCTTGTTTTATGTTTATAATCGACTGGCTTAAGGAACTCCTGGTGGTGGTGTCCTATTGGCCGCCAGTTTGGGAAACACTGATTAAAAAATAAATACAACAGAAATCCCTGATCAACTACATTTAAGAGTGTTGCGCCAATAAGTAACAGAAAAGTCTTTTGTTAAGCTTGAGAAATAAATAAAAAATTATGAATAAAAAAAAATTTTCCGAGGACTATTCAAGATAAAAATAAGCTCAGTGATAAATTGCAATGCATCGATTTTCAGGGATCGTTTTTTTTACATGCGTAGCAACAAGAGAACATTATAAGAGACTCCTGCATATTTCCAATGGAAATAAAATTGACTGATCTAGATCAGATATAAAGAGGAGAATAGATGGAACACAAATATACGACACGTCATGGATTACATATATTTGCCTGCCGACTATACTCACTAAGCCATTTTTAACAAGACTTTGTAGGACTTTCCGTCATGTTCTGAAAAGTTCTTGGATGGCTGGAAAAAATGTTTTCTTGCAAATCGCTTGTTCAAGTAAGTGCAAATAGTTGGCCACTAAACTTGTGGGCCGTGACATTAACGTGAAGATATTTAACCACAACACTTGTGGGCCCGTGACATTAACGTGCAAATAGTTGGCCACTAAACTTGTGGGCCGTAACATTAACGTGAAGATATTTAGCCCCAACACTTGTGGGCCCGTGACATTAACGTGAAGATATTTCGCCACGACACTTGTGGGGACGTGACATTAACGTGCAAACAGTTGGCCACGACACTTGTAGGCCATGACATTAACGTGAAAATAGTTGGCCACAACACTTGTGGGCACGTGACATTAACGTGCAAACCTCCTATAGATCATAGATTGTAATTTTGGCGTCAAGCTGGCTGGCTATACGACGGTCCATTATTGTCTTCTATTCTTTCCACTATCACTACTTGATAATTTATCAGTCTTGTTTCGCAAATCCTCACGTATTCAAATTTTTATTTAAGCTTTAAAAAAAACTTTATATGACGTTATATGAATTACTTGCAATTCTTTGGGCTCTTTTAACTTAAATTAAGTTTTAATTGTACGGTTAGAAATTAATTTGTAGTCCATCATAGCATCATTATAAGGGTAGCGACGCGTAGCAAGGCAAGGTCAATAAGTGTATCACGGAAATTATAATGAGAGAATTTCAGATCCAACTTTTTAATATTTCACCCTATCTTATCTAAAACGTCTTCACAAGATAAAAGTTCAATGACCTTCTTTACCAGCTCTCAACACTTCTAAACTCATCGGTTATAACACTATGTGTTATTGATACTGACTGGTCTAATAATTTTTAATGATGTTCCTAACTTAAGATAAAAAAGGTTGCGACATGTTTTAACCAGTTCAAAAATTCTCTTAACTCTAACAAAAAATTACTTTGATGCAATTATTTTTAACTTCTTATCGAATTTTATAAGACTTCCCAACGATAAAAATAGCAAGAAATCTTTTGAGTGGATTTTGGTTGGTGTAATTGAAGTTTTTATCTATCGTTTTGTGCCAGCCAAACACAAAATGTGCTTCTGATATGTACGCTGTTAAGTTCTGTCTTATTTTATCATATTGTAAAAGGTCTCACTTTGTTGTGCTATGTTGTAAAAGGTCGCACTTTGTTGTGTTATGTTGTAAAAGGTCGACTTTTTGTGCTACGTTGTAAAAGGTCGCCCTTTGTTGTGCGATGTTGTAAAAGGTCGCACTTTCTTGTGCTATGTTGTGTAAGGTTGAGTTTTGTTGTATCATCTTGTATAAAGTTGCCATTTGGCGCGTTATGATGCAGAAGGCTGAGTTTTGTTGCATAGTGCCTAATGTTGATGCCTAATGTTTATGACACCGTGGTTTATTCTGTTCTTTAAAGTGGTGCATTATATGGCGTGACGCTGTGTCTGGGTGTGCCCCGTTGTGACGCTACAGTGTGTCATGTTAGAACGTACGTTTTATGCTACATCATGTGGTGTTATGTAACATCATGTGGTGTTATGTTACATCATGTAGTGTTATGTTACATCATGTAGTGTTATGTTACATCATGTAGTGTTATGTTACATCATGTAGTGTTACGTTAAATCATGTAGTGTTATGTTACATCATGTGGTGTTATGTTACATCATGTGGTGTTATGTTACATCATGTTGTGTTATGTTGCATCATGTGGTGTGATGTTTCATCATGTGGTGTTATGTTACATCATGCGGTGTTATTTTACATCATGTGGTGTTATGTTACATCATGTGGTATTATATTACATAATGTGGTGTTATCTTGCCTTATGTGGTATCAGATTTCATCAGTGTGGTGAAATTTTAAGTCATGTTAAGTTATGTTGTTTTCACGTCCGATCATTTGATATCATTTTAGATCATGTGGTATCATTTTAGAGTATGTGGTATCATTTTAGATTATGTGGTATCATGGTGTGTTGTTGTTGGAGTATAGTAACTATATCCCTAAAAGACGTAGAGATTACATTGTTCCTTTATAGAGTTATCCAATCCACTTGACCTTCCCATAGATTCAATCTTATATATTAACCTTATTGAATATATAATTTCATTTTCCTCCCTAATGGATGCATATTTTTTGTTTGATCCACTCCTGTAAATTTTTCTAAGATTCACCGATATTTTAAACATAATATTTTCCAATCAGTGCCCGGGCGTCACCGAGGTCTTCAACAGCCTTGCCGTGCAAGGTCAACTAGAAGCAGACGGCCTTATCGATGCACTTCCGGTTGTTCTCAACACGTTGACCTCCCATGAATGTGCCAGAGGGGCCGAGGAGGACACCTACCACCTGAAACGAAAACGAAGACCTTCAGCTGGTGAAGGTGAGATTCAACTATTTTCACTAATGGCCCCCTAAAGATAAACTAGTCTTTGATTGGCCTTAAATGTCATATAGTTTCTGATTGGTATAATATTTCAACTAGTTTCTGAGTTTCTGAATGGTATTATATTTCAACTAGTTTCTGATTGGTATTATATTTCAACTAGTTTTTGATTGGTATTGTATTTGAACTAGTTTCTGAATGGTATTATATTTCAACTAGTTTCTGAATGGTATTATATTTCAATTAGTTTTTTATTGGTATTATATTTCAACTAGTTTTTGATTGGCCCTTTAGTTTAACTAGTGTGTGTTTGGTCCCAGAGCTCATCAAGTTTGTTATGGCCATGTAGTCTATCACTAGGACTATATTTCGCTTTGTTTCTGATCTGCACTATAGTTTAACTTGTTTCTAATCGTTCGCTAGTTTCTATTTAGCCCTATTATTCACCTAGTCTCAGTTTAGCCCTAGAGTTCACCTGGTTTCTGTTTAGCCCAATAGTTCGCCTGGTTTCTGTTCACCCCTATAGTATTACTTGTTTCTGATGGACCTTGTATCGTCAAAATTAGTTTCTTATTGCCTTGAAGTGTCCATAGTTACCGATTTCCTCTATGCTTTACGTAGTCACTTATTACCCCATAGTTTTCCTAGTTTCCGATTGTGGCTGTCTTTCAACTTCTCTGATTTGCCATAATGTTCAACCACATAGTTAGCTCCGTTCTGGACTCAGAAGCCTCACTAAGGCCCTAGGACACAAGTACGTTGGCTTAGTTTTGTTTTATTTATAATTAAAAAATATTTATATCACAGACCGTATCATTTCCATTCAACACCATCTCCCACAGCATGGGGCTACAGCTTCGGTTTCTCCTCTTTGATCATTGTCATTTCCAACATCGGGGCGTGCCTGGGGCCCATCATGGAGAGGAGGTTCTTCAAGCGTCTGCTCCAGTTTCTGGTGGCCATGGGGGCTGGCTCTCTGGCGTCAACAAGTCTCTTGGTGCTGATACCAGAGGTGGGTTGTGAGGGAGGGGGAGAGTTGTCGAGGAAGAGATGAGAGTTGTCATGGTAAATGGTAGGTTGTCAGGGTAAATGTTAGGTTGTCAGGGTAAATGGTAGGTTGTCAGGGAAAAGGCTTGGATTTTCAGGGCAAGGGGCGGGTTATCAGGGAAAGATGTGGGTTGTCAGGGGAGAGGGGTGGTTTGTCAGTGGAGACGGGAGGGGAGGGTTGAGGGTTGTCAGAGGAAGGTGAAGGGTTGTCATGGAGACCGTTGGGTTGTCAGTGGAGAAGGGGGGACGCTTTTCACAGAGACGGTAGTTGTCAGGGGGAGGTGTACGTTGTCAGGGAGTGGGTGGGTTTTCAGAAAGAGGTGTGGGTTGTCAGGGTGAATGGTGCGTTGTCTGTGAGAGAAGGATTGTCAGTGAGATGGTAGGGTCGTCAGGGAGAAATGTGGCTTTTCATAAAAGAGTGCTGAGCTGAAAGGATGAAAGGTTATCATGCAGATTCGTGGCTGGCCAGGGAGTATGTTTGCTTTTAGGAAGCATTATGTGTCATAGAGAATGTGAGACTTTCAAAATAAGTTTGGTTGTCAACTGATGCGTGCAAATTGAGTGTGTATGTCATTTGTGTTAGTTAAAGGCTACATATTTTGATGATTTTGTATGTTTAAATTTCATGAAAATATTGGAACCATGAATTGATCATTAACTATAGAGCCCATTTCTTTTGCAGTCGTTTGACATCATCTCCATTGAAGAGCTTGGAGACGCCTATATATGGAAAGCCTCGGTGGCCATCATATCAATTTACGTGTTCTTTAGTTTGGAGAGAATCCTGAAAACTGTACTGTACAACAAAAGGGTGAGTTAGTTAAACAACGTGAGGGTGAGTTAGTTATACAACGAGAGGGTGAGTTAGTTATACAATGAGAGGGTGAGTAAGTTATACAAGAGGGTGAGTTAGTTATACAAGAAGGTGAGTTAGTTATACAACGAGAGGGTGAGTTAGATATGCAACGAGAGGGTGATTTAGTTATACAATGAGAGAGTGAGTTAGTTATACAACAAGAGGGTGAATTAGTTATACAACGAGAGGGTGAGTTAGTTATACAACGAGAGGGTGAGTTAGTTATACAACGAGAGGGTGAATTAGTTATACAACGAAAGGGTGAGTTAGTCATACAACGAGAGGGTGAGTTAGTTATACAACGAGAGGGTGAGTTAATTATACAACGAGAGGGTGAGTTAGTTATACAAGAGGGTGAGTTAGTTATACAACGAGAGGGTGAGTTAGTTATACAAGAGGGTGAGTTAGTTATACAACGAGAGGGTGAGTCAGTTATACAACGAGAGGGTGAGTTAGTTATACAATGAGAGGATGAGTTAGTTTTACAATGAGAGGGTGAGTTAGTTATACAACAGGGTGAGTTAGTTATACAACGAGAGGGTGAGTTATTTATACAATGAGAGGTTGAGTTAGTTATACAACGATAGGGTGAGTAAGTTATACAACGAGAGGGTGAGTGAGTTTTACAATGAGAGGGTGAGTTAGTTATACAACAGGGTGAGTTAGTTATACAACGAGAGGGTGAGTTATTTATACAATGAGAGGTTGAGTTAGTTATACAACGATAGGGTGAGTAAGTTGTACAACGAGAGGGTGAGTGAGTTTTACAATGAGAGGGTGAGTTAGTTATACAAGATGGTGAGTTAGTTATACAACGAGAGGGTGAGTTAGATATACAATGAGAGGGTGAGTTAGTTTTACAAGAGGGTGAGTTAGTTATACATGAGGGTGAGTTAGTTATACAACGAGAGGATGAGTTAGTTATATAACGAGAGGGTGAGTTAGTTATACAACGAGAGGGTGAGTTAGTTATACAACAAGAGGGTGAGTTAGTTATACAACGAGAGGGATAGTTAGTTATACAACGAGAGGGTGAATTAGTTTTACAATGAAAGGGTGAGTTATTTATACAACGAGAGGGTGAGTTAGTTATACAAGAGGGTGAGTTTGTTTTACAATGAGAGGGTGAGTTAGTTATACAAGATGGTGAGTTAGTTATACAAGAGGGTGAGCTAGTTATACAACGAGAGGGTGAGTTAGTTATACAACAAGATGGTGAGTTAGTTATACAATGAGAGGGTGAGTTAGTTATACAACGAGAGGGTGAGTTAGTTATACAACGAGAGGGTGAGTTAGTTATACAACGAGAGGTTGAGTTATTTATACAATGAGAGGGTGAGTTAGTTATACAACGAGGGGGTGAGTTAGTTATACAATGAGAGGTTGAGTTAATTATACAAGAGGGTGAGTTAGTTATACATGAGGGTGAGTTAGTTATTCAACGAGAGGGTGAGTTAGTTATGCAACGAGAGTGTGAGTTATTTGTGCAATGAGAGGGTGAGTTAGTTATACAACGAGAGGGTGAGTTAGTTATACAACGAGAGGGTGAGTTAGTTATACAACGAGAGGGTGAGTTAGTTATACAACGAGAGGGTGCGTTAGTCATACAACGAGAGGGTGAGTTAGTTATACAACTAGAGGGTGAGTTAATTATACAACGAGAGGGTGAGTTAGTTATACAAGAGGGTGAGATAGTTATACAACGAGATGGTGACTTAGTTATACAAGAGGGTGAGTTAGTTATACAACGAGAGGGTGAGTTAGTTATACAACAAGAGTGTGAGTTAGTTATACAATGAGAGGGTGAGTTAGTTATACAAGATGGTGAGTTAGTTATACAAGAGGGTGAGTTAGTTATACAACGAGAGGGTGAGCTAGTTATACAATAAGAGGGTGAGTTAGTTATACAAGATGGTGAGTTAGTTATACAAGAGGGTGAGTTAGTTATACAACGAGAGGGTGAGTTATTTATACAATAAGAGGATGAGTTAGTTATACAATGAGAGGGTGAGTTAGTTATACAACGAGAGGTTGAGTTAGTTATACAACGAGAGGGTGAGTTATTTATACAATGAGAGGGTGAGTTAGTTTTACAATGAGAGGGTGAGTTACTTATACAACGAGAGGGTGAGTTAGTTATACAACGATAGGGTGAGTTAGTTATACAACGAGAGGGTGAGTTAGTTATACAACGAGAGGGTGTGTTAGTTATACAACGAGAGGGTGAGTTAGTTATACAACGAGAGGGTGAGTTAGTTATACAACAAGAGGGTGAGTTATTTATACAATGAGAGGGTGAGTTAGTTTTAAAATGAGAGGGTGAGTTAGTTATACAACGAGAGGGTGAGTTAGTTATACAAGAGGGTGTGTTAGTTATACAACGAGAGGGTGTCAGTTAGTTATACAACGAGAGGGTGAGTTAGTTATACAACGAGAGGGTGAGTTAGTTATACAACGAGAGGGTGAGTTAGTTATACAAGAGGGTGAGTTAGTTATACAAGAGGGTGAGTTAGTTATACAACGAGAGTGTGAGTTAGTTATACAACGAGAGGGTGAGTTAGTTATACAACGAGAGGGTGAGTTAGTTATACTACGAGAGGGTGAGTTAGTTGTACAACGAGAGGGTGAGTTAGTTATACAACGAGATGGTGAGTTAGTTATACAACGAGAGGGATAGTTAGTTATACAACAAGAGGGTGAGTTAGTTATACAACGAGAGGGTGAGTTAGTTATACAACGAGAGGGTGAGTTAGTTATACAACGAGAGGGTGAGTTAGTTGTACAACGAGAGGGTGAGTTAGTTATACAACAAGAGGGTGAGTTAGTTATATAACGAGATGGTGAGTTAGTTATACAACGAGAGGGATAGTTAGTTATACAACTAGAGGGTGAGTTAGTTATACAACAAGAGGTTGAGTTAGTTATACAATGAGAGGGTGAGTTAGTTATACAACGAGAGGGTGAGTTAGTTTTACAACGAGAGGGTTAGTTAGTTATACAACAAGAGGGTGAGTTAGTTATACAAAGAGAGGGTGAGTTAGTTATACAACGAGAGGGTGAGTTAGTTATACAATGAGAGGGTGAGTTAGTTATACAATGAGAGGGTTAGTTAATATGCAACAAAAATGTTATTAGTTTTGCATCAAAAGGGTAGTTAGTTATACAATAAGAGGGTTAGTTAATATGCAACAAAAATAATATTAAGTTTTGCATCAAAAGAGTAGTTAGGTATACAACAAGAGTATGTGCTAATTAAACAGGGGGGGGAGCTAGTCATTCAATAGGAAAATAAATTATTTTCTCTAAAATACGATGGGTTCATTGTGAAACAAGCGGGTCAATTTTGTTGCTTAACAATAGAGAGAATATTTTATATAACAAGGTATAGTATCAGGGATAACAAGCGGAAAAGTAATATAACTATATGAACTTGAACTTGAACTATCCCTTAACCCGACGCTGGGTCGTTGGGGCACCATTTTGAGCTGCGCACTAACTCATGCCAAGTGTCACGGTTCTGAGCTGCCTTCTGGGAATCGCTAAATGAAAGGCCTGTTCACTCTTTGATGTTATCCTCCCAACTCTTCCTTGGCCTGTCTCTTTTCCTTCTTCCCTGGACTGTGCCTTGCAATATCGTCTTTGAGAGACCTCCAGATCTTGTCACGTGTCCGTACCATCGTAGTTTCCTCTTTTTAATTGAGGTGAGAAGGTCCTCGTAAGGGCCAATGACAGCACTTATTTTGTCGCGGACCGCTTCGTTCGTGATGTGCGCCGTGTAGGAGATGTTTAATACCTTTCGAAAACATCTCATCTCAAGCGCACTAATTCTTTTCTGGAGGTCTGCGGTGAGCGTCCAAGCCTCACAACCATAGAGGAAGACTGACATCGCCAGAGAGCGCATTAGTCGAATCTTTGATCTCAGGGAGAGCTTCTTGCTTTGCCAGATGTTTTTCAGTTTGCTTAGTGCTGCAGTTGTTTGGGCCGTTCTGGCAAGAATTTCTGGTTTTGAGCCTTCGTCGGATATTACAGCCCCTAGATATTTGAAGGTAGGGACCTCCTCGAGTTTTTGACCGTTTATCCGTATTTCACTTGTGAAATTCTTATTTGCCATGACCTTGGTCTTTTCTGCATTAATTTCCATGCCATAGGCCTTCGACGTCTTCTCTAGCTTTGCAAGGAATTCTTTTAGTTCGTCCTCGCTGCCAGCTAGGCCGTCTATGTCATCGGCGAAGCGTAAGTTAGTTATGATCCTTCCTCCGATGCTGACCGTTCCGACATGGTCTTCGAGCACATCAGTCATAATTCTTTCTAGGAAGAGGTTGAAGAGGATGGGGGAGAGTAAACACCCTTGTCT
>MUZC01001371.1:111232-121858 GCA_002072015.1 Radix auricularia
TGTTGACATCTGTTTCTATACGTGCCACTATTAGACATGATAAGGTGACATCTGTTTCTATACGTGCCACTAGTTGACATGGTAAGTTGACATAAACAAAATGAGGGGTAGGACTGCAATCAGGCTTATACAAAATAATGGGAAAGACGTAAACAAGGTATGGGTTAGCCTGACCGGACGTATCAAAACAGCGAACGTTTCGGCAAAGAGCCTTTATCAACGAACATACAAGACACAGAAAAAACGAAAATAAAAATGAAGGAACTTAGCTGCGGTGGAATCCGAAGTATCCAAAGAAAAAGTGACTTTTTCTTTGGATACTTCGGATTCCACCGCAGCTAAGTTCCTTCATTTTTATTTTCGTTTTTTCTGTGTCTTGTATGTTCGTTGATAAAGGCTCTTTGCCGAAACGTTCGCTGTTTTGATACGTCCGGTCAGGCTAACTCATACCTTGTTTACGTCTTTCCCATTAAGTTGACATATGTTGCTATACGTGCCACTAGTAGACATGGTAAGTTGACATATGTTGCTATACGTGCCACTAGTAGACATGGTAAGTTGACATCTGTTTCTATACGTGCCACTAGTGGACATGGTAAGTTGATATCTGTTTCTATACATGCCACTAGTGGACATTGTGATTTGACATCTGTTTCTATACGTGCCACTAGTAGACATGGTAAGTTGACATCTGTTTCTATACGTGCCACTAGTGAATAAGGTAGGTTGACATCTGTTTCTATATGTGCCACTAGCAGACGTGGTAAGTTGACATCTGTTTCTATACATGCCACTAATAGACATGGTAAGTTGACATCTGTTTCTATACGTGCCACTAGTGGACATGGTAAGTTGACATCTGTTTCTATACATGCCACTAGTGGACATGGTAAGTTGACATATGTTGCTATACGTGCCACTAGTGGACATGGTAAGTTGACATCTGTTTCTATACATGCCACTAGTGGACATGGTAAGTTGACATATGTTTCTATACGTGCCACTAGTGAATAAGGTAGGTTGACATCTGTTTCTATATGTGCCACTAGCAGACGTGGTAAGTATACATCTGTTTCTATACATGCCACTAGTGGACATTGTGATTTGACATCTGTTTCTATACGTGCCAATAGTGGACATGGTAAGTTGACATCTGTTTCTTTACATTCCACTAGTGGACATTGTGATTTGACATCTGTTTCTATACTTGCCACTAGTAGACATGGTAAGTTGACATCTGTTTCTATACGTGCCACTAGTAGACATGGTAAGTTGACATCTGTTTCAATATGTGTCACTAGCAGACGTGGTAAGTTGACATCTGTTTCTATACGTGCCACTAGTGAATAAGGTAGGTTGACATCTGTTTCTATATGTGCCACTAGTAAACATGGTAAGTTGACATCTTTTTCTGTACGTGCTATTAATAGACATGGTAAGTCGACATCTGTTTCTATACGTGCTATTAATAGACATGGTAAGTTGACTATTGTTCCTATACTTGCCACTAGTTGACATGGTAAGTTGACATCTGTTTCTATATGTGCTATTAATAGACATGGTAAGTTGACTATTGTTTCTATACTTGCCACTAGTGGACATGGTAAGTTGACATCTGTTTCTATACGTACCACTAGTGGACATGGTAAGTTGACATATGTTTCTATATGTACCACTAGTTGACATGGTAAGTTGACATCTATTTCTATATGTGCCATTTGTGGACATGGTAAGTTGACATCTGTTTCTATATGTGCCATTTGTGGACATGGTAAGTTGACATCTGTTTCTATACATGCCACTAGTAGACATGGTAAGATGACATCTACTAAACACCCTACGCCTTACACGTGTGTACATGTCTAGTCCGAAATCTACTTTAAACTTTCCTCTTGTGGACCTCGTAAGTTGATAGTCAATTTACTACTTTGCCCTCTAGGACATGGTAATTTCATGTATATTAGTATAAGTGTCACTCAAGAACATGATTATTTAATATCAATTTTAATACACGCCAAATGTTGATATTTTAGATTCTTATCAATATGTTTTACTTTCATCCTGTGTGTATAAGTCCCGATCTACTTTTATTTATTTTTTTATTTTTTTTATTATTATTATTTTTATTCTGTAATTGTGTTCTTATATCAACCCACTCCTCCCCTTCCCACAACTCCAGCTGCCAGACATGAGCAACCACCTCGACTCCCTGTTGATCAGGGGCGGACACGAGGCCAAGGTGGTGGCCCTACTCCACACAGGCGGGCTCCTCATCGGTGCCGGCATCATCATCTTCGTCGTCAACATCAGCGCCTACATCTCTGTCTAACAGCAGCTGTCATGGGTGTGCTGTAAACCACTCTACTGGCGAGGACGTACAACTCCGTACACCCAAATGTTCGACTGATGTCATGTAGTATTGAAACCCCCTCCCCCATCCTCGCCCATTTCTCCAACCAATGAATAGGCTCAAACAAGACAATTGCATACGCTGTTATGTTTTAAGAGAAACCACCAAATAAGTTAAAGTTTACATTTTACGTCATTTACTTTTCGGTCTTTTACACCAGCTTTGAAAAACTTCATTGTAAGTAGATCTCCGGGCGTTAAATGAACAAAAAAATATTATAATTTGAGAAATAAGGAAGGGGAGATATTTCAAAAAATCAAAATGTGTGTTATCACCCTTGATTTCCTTCTTTAAAAATCCTTGGGAATTTAGTAGTAGTAGCTTAATTTTTTGTTATAATTTTTTGCTTATTTTTAAAAAAAAATTAAATTGACCATTTAATAAATGTATCTTTTGAATGTAAAGCTCATCCAAAAAAATAATTAAGAATGATTTATAAAAATATATTTAAGCAGATGGTTGAATATTTACTTTAACGGGGGTTAACAGTGTTGTAATGTTTGCGTCAACTTCCTAATCTCTGAAACAGAAAGAACCCTAAATTGTTTCGTTAAAAGCGCATCGGTTAAAGTTTTGAAAAATAACTACGCTTTTTTAACGTGAACTGCGACACCAAGGCAACAGCAAAGGCGACACATTGGATCTTCAACGCCTATAGGTTCAAAGCACTGCCGCGGCTGCGATGTACTTGATAAACTTGGCAGTGAGGAAGCTACCACTTTATTGTTAGCCGCTTACTTAATTTAATGGCAGATTGTAACTATTTATGCACATAACTGTTGTGGGGCAGGTTAGCGCCCCCTCGAATAGATATTGTGTGTGTGTGTGTAAATTGTAATAAACAGAAGAAGTTTTACTGCATTCAGGCCAGGAGTAAGGGGAGTCATTACATAGGTTTGGGGGTAAGTCTGAGAGAGACACTACAACGCATTCTTGGTGTGTCTTTATCAGACTCAGGGGCGCCACTGGGAGCGGGGGTCGCACCCGTTGCAACCATCACAACGTGTGACACCAACGTGGAAAATTATTTTCCCTCGCACTTGCAGACTCTGAGAAGGTCTTTGGAGTAAGTTGTCGGGGGGGGGTAGACCTTTACCTACCGAATTGGTTGACACCAAGACTAGTGACGCCTCTGATCAGACTTACACTTACGCGGTCCAAAGGCGTCTTCTGTAAATTAACTAAAACTCACACATTTCAATTCTCGTATACTTTTATTGTAAAAGGGCGCTAATTTAGAACTTGCGCAAACCCCTGCAGTTACGACCAGGACACTGAATACTCATGCATCCTTTCAATTGTTAAAATTTCACCGCAGTAATCCTTGCGTTGCCAGTGAGCAAACAGAGTTACGGAGTTGTCTTTCATTTGTCTGTACTCCTTGTCATAGTCCGGCATTCTTATTACATGGGTTTTTCCCCTTTGTGTGTTTATTTTTGTGTGCATGTGCGTGCCTGCATGTGTGTGTTGTATGTGCCTGCGTGCGTCAGTGTGTGTATGTTTTTTTGTTATATATGTCTGTGTGTGTTCATTTTACCATAATGTTTATGATGTGATCTCATTTATTATGTTACTCGGTAATATTCCAGATTTTATGAAACAAACAGAAACATTAATTGCTATTGTATTATTTCATGTTCATCATTCGTGTTTCCATCTAGTTTAATATACTGCATGTAATTTATGTATGATTCATTTTCCAGAAAATTAATCTATTTTTCTGGTCATTGCCAGTGATTACTTTAGTATAAAACTTTGAAATGATAAATTTATAATCCACTATGAGAAAAACAATCATGAATCCCAGAAAATGCATTTGAAATCACTTTCAGAATAAAAATATATTTACACAAAAGATGCTATAAAAAAAAAGAATTTAGAACCTTTCACCGTTCGGGCCATTTTTAAAAAAAAAAGTGATGTCAATACCGAAAACATACGCCCGTAAACAAAGACATACACACACAGTCTCACACACACACTTATCCCAACAAACTACTCACGATCACACACTAATATAATAGTAATGTTTATTCCAATATTATTATGTATATTTCTCTATATCATTACATTTATTTTTATCTGGCGCCTTATAATCAATAAACAATTACTTACAGAAATTGTTTGTGTTTGTTTGTTATTATTATTATTATCGCAAAAATACACATAAAAAAGTCTTCCTTTTCTCTCCTTATCTCCACTGTTCTGTGGAATTGAAAAGAAATTGTGCAATATTTTAAAATACGCTAGAAATATTTTGGTACAAATTTCAAGTTTTGTAGTTGGTTTCTAGATTTCAAAGACGTGACCTATTTGACTACTAAACTGTAATTCAATCATTGAACAATTTAAGTTTCAGTTTTTATTAATTTTCACTGCTTAAAAGGGGCCTGCTACCAACGGCGTAGCGGGGATAAGTACTGCCCGGGGCATAGGACCTCTCTTGCTCTCCTGGCCTTGCAACTTCCTCCAACATCGGAACATTTTTAAATTGTTATTTTTCTTCAGAATTTTTGCTACTTAACTGAAAACAGTTGGTTCATATTTATTTAACCAGATACGACCCGAGACGTATCGTAAGCCGCAGACTTGATCATAGATAGTGCAAAGAAAGGGTTGAAAGGCGGACACAAATAGCAGCACGAAAAAATTAAAACAAGCCGAGTGAGCGTCTGGGGGGCGTGGGGCCACCGATGCATTGTTGGTTTTGAGACATGCACATTGGGGTTGTTGTTATCAGCTCTCCCCCCCCCCATCCTGCACCACCCTAATTTGCCAACCATAAACTTTTTTTGGTCGACCCCAGCCAGGGTCATTCGTCATGCTTATTTGCACACGGCTACTACTTGCTCTGGTGCATTTATATAGAGAGATTTAACGGAAAGCTTGTGGAGATATCATCAACATTTTAGGGGCGTGTTCAAAAACACGAGTCGACGCAAGGCTGAACAATTGCGAGTTAATTTCTATTGGCAAGACCTTGATGTTTATCTATCTTTTTTTTCCTTTAACAATTTTAGATTGCAGATAACACAAAATAACATAACATTCTTCGCATGATTAAACGTTTGTCAACATTGTTACGTGTAACCAGTTGAAAGGTGCTGATTTAATATTTTTGACTCGCGAATATTCATCGAAAAGTTTTATTGTTTGTCAGGTTGCTTTTCAAAATGTCATTACTTTGTGTGGTAATTGAGACCTTGATATATCTTGCTTTAAATCACATCATAACACAGGTTATCGCTAAAACCTTTCGTATCTTGAATTGCTGTTTTATTTATTTATCTATTTTTGTACTTTATTTTATACCTATTTATTATAATAAAATTTATGTTAATTTTTTATTTTTTTTATTTTTTTATTTTTTTCTGTCATTACCTTGTTATTACTAGTGGTTTTAATTTGATACAAGATATAAAAAGATACCAAAATTATTACTGATCCGATTCTCAGATACCAGCCATACGGTCCCAATAGCTTTGCAATTTTTAAAAAAATATTTGTTTACCTTTATAAGTATTTATTATTTATTTTTATTTTGGATATGTTTGAAAAATACCACTTCAATTACCTTAAGTTTTTTTCAATTATCTCTCAACTATATGCCCGTTGCTAACTTTATTAAATTTTGACACACAATTTATGCCGTACTCATTTCCTTTTTTGGTACAGTTATTTTCACCGCCCCCTCCCCCACCTGCCGTATAGTAACAGAGACCAAAGTCCGAGATACGTTAGTTGTTTAGTGAATACAAGTTAGGTGCTCTAGCACTTACCCGATGTTTGAGTTCGGCTCAGCGTACTTGTTATTTTGGTTGTAAACTATCGCATACTAAGAACTGTGTACAAGAAAACAATTTAACGACGAATTTGTTTTCATTCATTTTGTATGTGTTTTCCTCAAAAATATTTACCAATTAAAAGAAACACAACCCCGCAGAAAGTCGCCAACTGTTACATTTTCAAACTGTCAAACGACAAAACTCGCACAGAGGGAACACACTTTGTGACGAAAAAAAAATCCAGCTTCTAAGATTTTTTGGCGTCTATTTTACACAGCGCACTCATCTTGTATTCATAAATCTTTAAAAACACTGTCTTGTGATAATACCATCTCATGAATAAAAACCTTACACGTCTCCCTGTCTTTAGTAAATGAAATCATATTTTCGTTTTCTTCACTAGTATTCAATATTCATACTTAATTCTCTTTTTTTTTTTTTTTACAAAGTCAGCAATCAATATGGCTATTGTAAAAACATTAGAAGTTTCGAAAGTTCGTCCGTGAATATGAAAGTTATATGGCTAATCATCTGGTTATACATTAATGGACATTAGGAACAGAATCTTATCTTATCTTATCTTAGATATACAGACGCTCCTTCTATGCAGAAGATAATTGCGTCCACAGACCATGAGAGATGATCTGTTGGCAAGTGATGCAGCGGTCACAGACCACGGCTATAGGGGTTCCACGCATTACCCCAGCCGCCTAACTATTGTCTAGTTAGGTACCCATTCGGAGCTGGGTGACTCGGGGACTCCTCAGGCCGCGAGAACAAATCCTCACCTTCGTGTGGATTCGAACCCGTGACCATCGGTATGACGGTCGGGAGCGCTACCTCTCGACCACCACGTCCCAGAAGGCGATAGACATTATTGTATCACATGTTGTAGCCACATCTGATCCCTTTTGGAAGCTTGTTCAAGGGACTAAAACTCGTCCTTATTTATAGGAAGGATCCTTTTGTGTTCTTGTATTTATTAGTACGTATTGGCTAAATGACTGCGGAAATTAACGATTAATTTCTCGATTAATTGTTACAATTTTTATTGATTAAATATCGATTAAAATACTTTCATAGATAAATTTCTATTAAAATTTAAGAATATACTTTCTTTTCAATTTATTAAAAAAATAATTTAATTAATAAACAATATAATAACCCAGTTAGCAGGATCTGTATAGCCGAGGAACATAGTACAACAGTCAAAAGCAGTTAAAAGGGTTCAAAATGATATTTTCCGATGTAATTGAGACAGGGGATGTAGCTCAATGAAACAAGAAATGTCAATTACATGTTTTTGTTCCTTCCCTTGCGACATATGGCCTTAATCGAGATTTAAGATTAAATCATGAAATTAATAGTTAATTTTTCAAAAGTTAACAATTAAATTTAAATGAATAGTTACAAACCTAAATTGTCTATAATGAATTTGCATTTGTCTTGGCGTTAGTTTGAAGAGGTTAAGCCCGGTACCGTAGCAGAGGACAAACCCATCATTTATTTTGAACGTTTTTGCTGGAAAACAAGAAATCTTCCATTTGAAAAAACACCCCCAACCCCGTGGACTTAGTCAAATTTTTCACTTCAGTTCATACGGTAACAACACGTTTCCCCCGTTAAGTACATACAAAAATCACGTTGAGATTATGTGCACGCCTGGTGTCGACAACAATAAGGATGCAGCTTTTTGCCAAGTATTGAAGGTAAACAACTTGATCTTGGAATCAGGTGTGAAATGTGGTGAAGCTTAAGTATTTGAAATTGATACACTATAAAAACTTTTCCCGCTGTCAAACAGCATCCCAGGGTACACCTTAATTTAGTCCAATGTATTACATACAACATCTCCACCTACCTGTTCAGATCGACCCAATTTTATTGACACCGCCGCATATCTCATGACGGCATTAGCTACAAGAATGGCAGACGATAGTTCAATCAAACGTCGATAACAAACGGTCTGGATTATAACATTTCATTGTTTCAGTGTCTGTTGGCCGTTATCTTTTGTCGGAAAAATGTGGACCATTAAACTGGGGAAAAGTTGATTAAATTTAATTGGAGATACTTCACGTGTTTGGAGCACTAGCAGACGATTTATTGTTTGCCAGCTTTGAACTTTAACTCCTCGGGTCTGCCTGGTCTGATGGGCGTTAACATACATTAAAAGATCAACGTTGGTTTCCTGTAGCATCTGTACGAGCAGTCTTCAGCATTCCGATGATCTTGTCTTGAGCTATTCTACAGTTTCTGCGTCCAGTTGACAGATGATAATGACGCGGGTGTTAGTGTTGGCCAAGCAGCGGCGTAGCTAGTGGGGGGTGGTGGGGGCGGTCCGCCCCGGGCGGCACACATTTTGAGGGCGGCGTTTGAGGGCAGTTAAAATGTACAGACATTTCCGACTACAGCCCTTTAATTTTTGGAAGGGGTAAAACCAAGGTGAAACAAAAATATACATAATTTTGAGTCTTAACTAATGGGTCGCACAACATTTGTTTGATTACATATTGGTTTTTAAAACTAACGCAAACTCGTTCAAAAATTTAAGATCGCAAAAAAAAAGTTATTGATTTCTTTGGAAAATAAATCGGTATACGTAACAGGTATATGAAAACAATACACAAAAACACTTCACCGCTGTGCTGAAAAATATGTCCTATTAATATCGCAACGTCAGTTTTTGCGTGGAATTTCCACATTTTTACTTGCAAGTAGTAATTTATGATACTGTTTCAGTTTTCACAACGGTATTGTAAGGGAATTATTAAAATGTAAAATTATTTCGTTTTTATTGCATTAAAGTAGCACAAATTAAAATACTTTTTAAAAATAAAAGTTTACGCCTTTACAATTGAAGTAATGTGCAAATAATTTAGAAAAAGATATTACAAATAATTTGAAAATTCGATAGCATAAAACACGTTAGTATTTACGTTAGTAAAGTAAATGTATAAATATGTTTTATACTAATGTATAAAATTTCTTTGTACAAAAAAATTATTTATCTATCAATACAAAATAAAAGCATATTAATTTGGTAATGTTTTTTTGGAATGAGTTGCCTCGTTTTTTTGTTGTTTTTTTTTTTGTTTTTTTTTTGTTGTTTTTTTTTGGGTGGGGGGGTGGTGGATCTGCGACCTTAGTAACTTTATTGTGGCCTTTAAAAAAGTATCTTGTATTTTTATAAGTGTGTTTATTTTATTTTTATGCGGCCTCTTTTATTACCGCTTACATAAGTATGGCAATAATGGTATGAAATGATAAAATGTTTCCCACTTTTTTTCGCTTCAATTACAATTATTTATTCATGTTTATTTAATTCATAAAAATCCATCATATGATTGACTTAAGGGGTCATCCATAAATGACTTCACGTTATTTTGGCTGATTTTTTACCCCTCCCCCATCGTCACACGTCGTCATAAAAACTTAACCTCGTTTTTCCATATCACTTCACAAAGCTTTGGCCACCCCCCCTTAAAACCGTATTTTCTATTTGAAAATGAGCAGGTTTAAAATTATTTTTTTTGTCATTTGAGTTTGTTTCTAGTGTAAGGCTGCACTATAACATTGTAACACACGTGAAGCCACGTAAAACTTCATTAAATAAAGTGTCATTAATCAAATATTTAAGTGTAATTTTTTATTTAAGTTGCGCGTTTTTGATGTGACACCATATTTATTGAAAATTCCCTCTCGTCACAAATGTGGCAATTCCCCGCCCGGGGCGTGACGTCATTTATGGATGGCCTCTAAAAAGGGCGGCAATTTGGAGACCGCCACGAGCGGCAAAAGTCCTAGCTACGCCAATGTGGCCAAGCTTGTGTAGCAGCCACGTGTTGGACATTGGTCGGCTTGCCACGAAAAATGAAAAACGTGTATCCGAAAGAAAATCTTATCAATGTATCAGCCACATTTTTTCAACCGATTTCCACCCACTGGGTTCCATGTAAGATAGGGGGTCCTCTAAATCCTTTTGGAGCCGCAATAACAAAGGTATAAGCTCAAACATTTTATGCCTGTAAATTTTCCTGGCATATTTTTATTCATGGCAACACTTCTTTCATGGGATTCCCCCCCCCCACCAACCTGCATACTCTAAATGTTCACTTAAACACCAGCCCATCTTATAGAGCAGGCGTGTGCAATCCGCGGCTGCATGCGGCCGTGGGCACGAAAATGGGTGGCCGTGAAAATCCGACATAGAAAAATTAGCTGTGGAATATCCAAAGCTTTGCTAAAAAGCAAGAAAAATCATGTTAAGCCTGGTCCCTATTGGAACTCAGGACGTGTTAGCGCATTTTCGTATTATGTATCAGTACTTATGTTAGATATCAGAATTATGTAGTTATCAGTAATTGTGTTTAGATTTTAGACATATTTTTATGAATTTTCTTGTGTAATGAATATACCTGACATTTTTTT
>MUZC01001371.1:134939-154365 GCA_002072015.1 Radix auricularia
CACACGGAATGTGTACTCCACTGTCCACGTTGTGATGACTCACGGCGACAGCACACGGAATGTGTACTTCACTGTCCACGTTGTGATGACTCACGGCGACAGCACACGGAATGTGTACTTCACTGTCCACGTTGTGATGACTCACGGCGACAGCACACGGAATGTGTACTTCACTGTCCACGTTGTGATGACTCACGGCGACAGCACACGGAATGTGTACTTCACTGTCCACGTTGTGATGACTCACGGCGCCAGCACACGGAATGTGTACTTCACTGTCCACGTTGTGATGACTCACGGCGACAGCACACGGAATGTGTACTTCACTGTCCACGTTGTGATGACTCACGGCGACAGCACACGGAATGTGTACTTCACTGTCCCCGTTGTGTTGACTCACGGCTCTCGCTGTCAGGCTCTTGTGCGGCTTTCAATGACGGGCCCCCATGTCGAGTATCGTTGTCTAGGGTTTTAGGTCCCGAGGCTTACACACCAACAACTGTTGCACAATAATCCAACTCAAGTCCTTTTCTCATCAGCAATCTTTATTTACATTCATAGACACTTGTCAACTATGTACACTTCGGGCCTTCTCACTAACACATCCCTCCGTGTTTCTCAGTTACAATCTAGACCCGGCGTACAGTCCAGCCGGCCAACACGGCAACTCTAACAGTTCGGGTATTCTCGTGTTCTCACCGGTGACTTGTCAACACCCCACTGCTCTCCGCAACATAACTCCTTGTCTCTCTCTCCCACACATCGAGACACACGAGTTATATACCGTGGCCTGGACTGTCCTTGCGTGGAATGAACAAAATTCCCACGTGGTTCACAGCTCAAAACATGAGCTTGTGACCAGGCAAAAGCACAACTCAAAAACGCAGTGGTTCTCATACCCCTGACAACTTGTCATGAACTTCAAAAATACCTCAACACATATCAAAATAATGGCCCAATGTAACACTGACCCCAAAATAAATTCTCAATCAAGACTAAACATAATTAAAGTCAGGTCATCTTTATTTACATCTCCTCATAGCCAACAACTTGCTAACACAAAACACCAAAGCCATTGTATTTGATGGTGGTATATATCGTTTGTCTCCCATTCCTAACAATAAATGCCCCTGGTTATCCTTATCATGACTGCTAGTTTTCCACCCAAGCCTAAGCGGGACTTTCGACATGGCAACTCTACCTAACCCCCAACTCGTGTCAAGCTCGCCTTTTTTCCGTTCATGCTTGTGGCGAGCCACTCATTTTCACTCCCACTTATAAATATTTTCATGACGACCCCAACTATCATCCAAATCATTAGCCATAACGGACAAGCACGCAGGTCATCTGAGTTACGGTCTCTGTACTTCGATCTAAATTTAAACTGGTTGTGACGCCTATTTGTGTTCTTGTCGGTCACGGTCTGGTTATTCATGGTCTGATTATCCATGATCCGACCTGTCCCCATGTAGTCATTCTCTCTGTATTTTTTCGTGAGGCAGTCTTGGTCACGAGAAAAGTTTGTCCCGTTGTCATAAGCATTGTCTGTCTCTATCGACTCAACCCAAAGTACCCCTGAGCACATGTCATAATTTTGTGTGAACCCTCTGCAGCGGTTCTCATTATTTTTCTTATTTTCATCATTGTCGGTGCTTTTTTCTACCATTTCTGCAGCAAACTCTGCTGTTTTTCCCTCATTATATTCATACATTATCACTATCGTAAATTTCTCCCCTTGTGTATCTCTGCTCTCTTCTGTATTTTCATCTATGATAACTAACTGGTCTACCGTTGGCGTCTCATTGAGCCTTTGGTCAGCTTGTCGATTTTCAATTAGAACCTCATTCTCTCTTAGTGCTTCTTTTAAGATCAAATTTACATCATCTTTCATTATTAATTTCAGACTTAACTCATAGTTTATTTCTTATTTTTCTTTAGCGATTCTCAACATTTCTAGCTCATGCTTTCTAATGTCCTCCCTTTCCTAATGCTTTCTAATGTCCTCCCTTTCCTGATGCTTTCTAATGTCCTCCCTTTCCTGATGCTTTCTAATGTCCTCGCTCTCCTGTCTTTCCTTTTCTACGCGTTCGTCTTCTTCCCATTTTCTCCACTGCTCTAACATGAACGTATTTAACTCCTGACCCTCTAACTGTAAGTGTTTTCCTCCCATCTCTCTAAACTCCGCCATTATTTTATTCATCTCTTCCATTTTCTTCCCTCTAGTTTCCATATTTATTCTCTTAGCAATGTCTAGCCTGCGTTACAATTTTTTTCAATAGTTTCTAATTATTTAATTGTTGTACTTACAGTTTTATAAATATACACACATGTTTGTCCATAGAATAACATTAAATTGTTCAATTTCTTCAAAGTTCTTGTCCTTCTGGGCACTTGAAATAGGCAAAGTTCTTTGGTTCTGGTCTGCCCTTGTGGCTACTGGGCTGTTCTCGTCTCGTCGTAAGTGCTGGCACTGTTCACTCTTGGCACTCGACAACACACTGGATACTGGAGAGCAACGAGGCAGATGCCTCTCTCACGGATAGGACTTTCACCGACCACACACTGGACACTGGACAGCAACGAGGCGGATGCCTCTCTCACTGACAGGACTGTCACCGACACACACTGGACACTGGACAGCAATGAGGCGGATGCCTCTCTCACGGACTGGACTGTCACCGACCACACACTGGACACTGGACAGCAACGAGGCGGATGCCTCTCTCACGGACAGGACTGTCACCGGTCACACACTGGACACTGGACAGCAACGAAGCGGATGCCTTTCTCACGGACAGGACTGTCACCGGCCACACACTGGACACTGTGCAGCAACTAGGAGGCGGATGCCTTTCTGTTGGTACGGAAACGTACCCCAAAAAACTTTGATTTAAACAGCACTGTCGACGCCTTGATGCTCGACAAAACTGTCTGGTTCCTTGGCGACTTGCAAGACGGATACGGTGTGTATCCGACACCTTGCACTGTTCAGCGATGATCTGGCTCTCGATAGCACACCAATGTGTTGACTATCGCGATGGACGAGCCCCCAATGTCGGGGATTCATTGTCTAGGGGTTATGATCGTTACTTCGCCGCCAACTTGCGCACACAGACCGAACACAAAGCCCTTGTACTAACAGGAATCTTTATTAATCATAGTACAGCTCCATATACCAACCGACCTCTCTCTCTCTCTCTCACACAACAACAACTGCCTTCCCACTACGTCACGTTCACACTATTACGTCATACTCTTTCATACCACGCGCACCGCACCGCACCAAACACAAGTAACAACATTGACATGTCAGGGAAAACCAAATAGCTCTATAATGTTTCCCTGACAGCCTTATAAAGTCGCAGCTTTGACATTGGAATATAATTTGCTTACCACTGCATTGAGCTCTTGAAAACTTGTGATAAGATAAGATAACTAAAAATGCAAAATGTGTCAGTAAAGTAGGATCAGACAGTTCTTGATTTGATTGATCCTTATTTTTCATGATTCGCCTAAAGTCTTTCCTAAATGAGTAGAAGCGCATTCCTCCAACTGAATCATCTTACATGCTCGTTAATTATAAACAGTTTCATATTCTTTCTTGATGTCAAGAGGAAACTGCTGAAACTGGCAGTTAAACGGGGCTTTAGAGCTAAAAGAGTTTATAGTTTGTATTCCTGACTTGATGACATGATCACATCTAAGAGGTTTGGCACAATGAACTTGTTGGTAAATGGCCCAGTGAGGTTTAAAATCTTTTCCGCCCTCTTCGCTGAATTATTTACAACTAGTGAACTGTGTAAACCAGTCATAACAGGTGCACATCCGTAATAGTTATACATATTTTGTTCAAAGTTAATTTAATGTAATTAACAACCAAACAAACGCGGGACGTGGTGGTCGAGAGATAGCGCTCTCGACTGTCATACCGATGGTCACGAGTTCGAATCCACACGAAGGTGAGGATTTGTTCTCGGGGCCTGAGGAGTCCCCGAGTCACCCAGCTCCGAATGGGTGCCTAACTAGAAAATAGTTAGGCGGCTGGGGTAATGCGTGGAACCCCTATAGCCGTGGCCTGTGACCGCTACATCACTTGCCAACAGATCATCTCTCATGGTCTGTGGACGCAATTATCTTCTGCATAGAAGGAGCGTCTGTATATCTAAGATAAGATAAACGGAAGCAGTAAATCTGTTCTGTTTGTTTGGTCTTTAAGAATCTGAAGGTCAAGTAATTGGTAAACAATAAATCGTCATCAATTTTTGTTGACGCACTCAAAATAGCACAAAATTTTGACTTTCTTATAAATACAATGTTACAAAAATAATACGTCAGTCAATTAATTATTTAAGATGAGACCGCGAGCCATTAAAATTTAGACGCGGGAAGTGTGCAGCCCGCGGGCCGGACTTTTGACACTCCTATTCTATTATGAATACGTAGACATGAATAAGGAGTCCATGAAAATAGAGATGTAGACGCGAAAGGAGGTGCAATAGAGACGGGTTAAATTTTATGACCCCCCTTTTTAAGATTGATAGAGGGAAAAGTGTGGGTGGGGGCGTATTATATGCCATAGAGCTAATTTTGGGGTCTTGACTGGTAGGGGAAATATGCTATAGCAATTTTACATTTATGAATAGAACGTCATATTTGATAAATATATATATATATATATATTAAAGGGTGAGATAACGAACCGTTTTAAATTATCAAGCTTTGTTTAGGTCCATGGCGATTGACGAAAGTCATTATGATTTACAACACACACACAAACTAAAAGGAATGTTATTTCCATAAAGTCTATTCTGACCACCATACAATAAAATGTACGTTTTGGCTGCAATCTATTTTTCAAATAATTTTTTTAACAATCATGATAAGTGATCATGATATTTGTTTTTCATGTTCGTTCACATTGAAACCTGAAGATAAGGTGTGAAACCGACGAAATAAAGAATTGCTCATACACAACAAGATTGCAAACTTTTTTTTTTTATCTGTGTGATGCTTCATTTTCATTACATTTAAAAACACTTTTGGTCAATTAGGTAAAACATAACAATAATAATATTGTTCTTCAAAAAAGGGTTTTATTCTTACATGTTCAGTCAGCTAACAATAACTGATTGGCAGTTTAAAATATCAACTTTATATTTGGTTGTCCACCTTTTCGATACTGCTCATTGTGTATTACAGTGTATTCGGCAAAACTAAGTGAACCTTAATTTGTAACTAGTTTGTATTTAGCGATTGTGAGATTTACAAATAGATTCTATAGACCGAAGCGATCCGACTTTTCACACCATTGCGTTAAAAACAAATGTTATTCGCTTCTCTTTAAACTAATTTTTAAAAAGTCTCCTTAATAGATCGTAGATCTATTTGTTTTGTTTCCTTTGGGAAAAATGAGTTAATCATGATAAACAAATAAATGTGGTCTCTTAAATTTGAAATGTCAGTCCCGTCTGTTCGATCATTAAACAGCAATTTCTCCTGAACCATACCATATGGAGAGCTCGGGTCTTCTGCAAATATGTTAAAGCGGTCCCAAGAATGTGCACGGGCAAATAAAAATAGCAAAAAAGGTTTACTGGATTTCCAGGAAAAAATTTTTAAAAAACGAAAATATATCAGTATTTTGTCGATTTATCGCCAACCATAACATCTATCTGGTTTAAACAAACGCCAGGCGGTAGCTAATAATAGTATTAGTTTGAAAATTATTAATTTGAAATGTCTCTTAATGTAATTTAAATCTAAAATGATAGTTAATTTGGTTTTCCCGCTTTGTGAATGCTAATGTTAGATTGGTGCGCGGTGCACTTTATATTGTGGAGAAACGCTTGGGTAAGGGTGCACCCCAGCAAATTTTATGACCCCGTTCTGCCCCCCCCCTTAATTCACCTGACCATTCTCCGGGTAAGAGGGCGACGGAATGTGAGGGTGTTAGGCTACGAACAATCGTCAGTGACCAGAGCAAAGACTTTAGTGCTGTCAAACTGACCATAGTCCAGGGAGATGCCAAATGTAGCTTATGTGAACTGGGGGAAACTTTGAATGGTGTTTCGTTTTAATGGCTTTAATGAGGTGGGCGTCTCACGTATCACGCACATACCGGTGGCTAGCAATATAAGGGCAGGGACTTAGATTCAGAGGTACACTAAGCCAGGGGAGCCGCGATGTGCTAGACCAAAAGGGAGCCAACGAGTCGAGGCGAGGGCGTCGAGTAAGAGTCTGGTCGGAGAGACGGGAAACGAAGAACATAGCGACGGCCAGATGAGAAGTGTTCATCTAATAAAAGACTGTCTAGCTAAATGGCTTGTTGGTGTTAGTGCTTGAATGAGAGCAGTTGATAAAAGGAACTAGAACCCCGGTATAGAACTTCTACAATATTGACATATTCTTGGTGTGATGCAGCTTGATGGGATATAGAATCATATTTTGTTTAGCTTCATAATTACTGATTGAAAATTACTTTTAATGTAATCTAGAATGATTTCCTTTGAAAAAAAATCGGAAATTCTTTGTTGGAAATTGCGTTTAAATACTCATTCGAGTTTTTATTACTTGTGTGTGTGGTTTTTTTTTTTTTTTTTTTTTTTTTTTTTTAAATTTATTTATTTATGTATCCTTAACAGACGCTCTTTCTATACAGAAGATTATTGCGAACCACACTTATGCATGGTTTGCGTCTAGTATTATTAGAGTTTTAAATAATGATAAACTTTTGGTGTTTCTGGTTTCTTCAGGAAACACTTCAACGTCCGAATTACGGACGGGAAGAAAGAGAACTTGTGTGTGTTTGTTCTTGCATATGGAATAAGAAATGTGTTCTTATCTTCTGTCTATCTGAGTGTTGTATTAAGTTATCTTAATCCTCGCTTGTTCAATTGTTCTTTTTGGCGGTGACAGGGGTCGGTGATATAATTTTAGTGCCATTGGACAAGAGTTATGTTAAAAGAACATCAATATTATTAAATCGGGTTAACGAACAATGAATATCCCCCACTATCTGCTGCCCGGGGGCGGATTCAGAAGTGTGAGAACCCCCTTTAGCGTAAAATCTAAGTACGACAACTCGGGTTCGACTGCCAGTGTAGAGATTTATTGTCTCTTGACAATGTAGACCCAGATAGCAGCACATCACTGACGCATGGGGAGGGGGTGACGGTAGTTCAGATTTGACTTAATGGCTTTATGGTCCTGTGAAAGACAACAAACGATCGACTGCGTCACCTTACTATGGACATCTCTCAGATTTGAGTGGCCCGGGGGAGGGGGGGGCGTCTGGGTGAATAAAAAAAATTGTAACGGTAGTTGGTATCAACAGAAGACTTTGTTATTTCTGCTATGAAATGGTTGAAATTCACTCTTGCTTAGTTTTAATTATAGTTTTACGAGCAGCATAAAGAAAAGAAATTAAATTTATTAGGGTGACGATCTTATATTTTAAAAGCGATATTCTCCTAAGTGCCATAACAGCTGCACTTTAAAATAGTCCGTTTATAATTATTTGCACTGTGTAAAACAACAAAATATTTTCAAAGCTTACCGTATTTGTTGATCCCAATGTTACCAGGGGCGTAACTAGGGGTTTGCGGGAGGTGAAGACCGCACCGGTGACACCATCACAAGGTGGGACACCAACATTTAAAGTTCTGTATGATCCCGTTTTGTAGCATAGGCAGACTCCGAGGAAGGTTCACACCATGGGTTACCGCACTGGTTGACACCCACCATAGTAACGCCTTTGAATGTTTCTGTCTATACGTAAACTTATTTTAAATATAGAAACATAAATCGTATTTATTTCTTTGGTGCCCTTTTAAAATTGAAAACTATCAGGAGAATGAAATATGTTATTATTTTTGTCACAATTTATTTATAGAGCTAGACAGCGTTGAAATCATTTTGTCATTTTAACAACTTTTTTTAAACAAATATTTTAAATTATGTCTATTCCTCCCTGTCATATGCTTTGTACTTATTTATTTAACTTTTTTAAAAAAAAATTTTGTCTGGGGAGGGGGGAGTTGGGGATGTTTGTTGTATTTTTTATGGGACAGGCACAAACCCTATTTCTTATCTTCACTTGATTAGTTTTGAAATGGTAAGGTATTTATGATTTAAATTTAACAAAACACTTTCATTATATTTTTAAGTACTTATAAGGTCATTTAACCCAAACGTCTAGACCTGAGTTTAATTAATAGTTAGTAAAGCACGTTTTTTTAATCACACAAATATTTGTGTGTCATGTATGTCATTTACATGTTGGAGTGTGTAATGATATGAATTGATCAGACACGGGAGTTAAAAGCATTTAAAGAAAATTCAGAAAATTTTTACACTTGAGAAAATATAAAAATCATAATTTTATCACAAAATTATTTAATACGAGTGAAAAAAATGAGAAAACGGCAGGAGTGGAGCATGGATACACAGTACACAATTCAAGCCACTGCAAAGACAGTCTGCATTCCAACCCTTTGTGATCTAAGAATACCTACAGACCGATTCAATTTCCGTGACTTCAAAAAAAGAAAATTTAAATGCCACAGGAACAAGGTGAAACTTTACCAATATGCCACAGGAGCGAGGTGAAGTTGTACCAATATGCCACAGGAACAATGTGAAACTGTACAAATGTACCACAGGAACCAGGTGACGCTGTACCAACGAACCACAAGAAAAGGACCCAACCAGAGCACGTAGTCTAGGACAAAGTTACCCTAAGAGCATACGATTTTACAAGCGCACTCTCAACATGTTGTCTCCAGAAAAAAAGGGTCATCGAGAAATCTGTAAGGAATGACAAATGGAATTTATCACACCCACCTTGCTAAGGCCACTGTCAGTGCATTCTGCCTTTGCCAATTTAGAATCACGTGTTGTACTTGTACATGTTCAATACCATTGATCTCATGAATACCTTCATGTAATTGTTCCTTTGCTGTTCTCAAACTTTCATCCACCATTGACATTAAAAAAATCTCGAACTCCTGTTTGAAATCTTATAAATAATTTTGTTTCAATCCGTCTTTTTTAGAAATATGAAGCCAATAATATCAAAAATATCTCTTCAATAGCGCATAAATGTGTTCCTTGCGGTTCTAGATTTTAAAAGCTAAATAGTCTTTGGATAGACGCAGATATCATATTTTTATTGATCTTTCTTATCAGCTGTCGACTTTTTGAATAAATTCTTTTTAAAAATGTACAAAGAAAAATGTTAATTTTTTTCTAAATAGACCTATACACATAATATATGAAATTTATATGTTTTTATACTTTATATATATGAAATATACAGATCGAGTAAGCATCCTAAATATTTTAAAACCATCACTTTAACGTTTTTGCTATGGACCGTCCATTTTCTTCTGAATAAAGGTAGACTAAAGCTGTTTTGAGTTTGTGATATGATTGGGAGCTCCATGCAGTAATGTGTAGTTGGGATGACTTGCCAAAACAAGAACTCCGTGTTGTCATCTTATAATTGGCTGCTAGAATAATTCAAAATAATTAGAAGGGATGAAAAAGTAAAATAAAAATAAAAAGGTGTTTAAAATGGCGGGGACGCTTATCTCAAACGCATTTCCATTATTTCGTCTGCCACATAACTATTCAAATGACGTCATTTGGTACAACGTGACATCTTTTCTGATTATTTATTTATAAATATTTATTTTATATCACGCCAGAACAAAAAAAGAATTATTTTAATTTCTATGACGTTCATCCCCAGAAACGCTTAGCCAGCTTTAGATAAATTCGATCTACTCATCTCTAAATAGAACCAATAAATCTATCTTTAGTTTTGAATAACCTATGACGACATAGAAACATCCTATGATTTAAAATCTGAGAGTTGAATCCCTTGCGCGTTTTGTAGTTATCTTGTTTATAACCCCACCCCCCCCCACCCCCAACTGTACTTGAAGCCTTACACAGACAACATGACAGTGTTCAAACTAGCAGTCATTTTAGGACTTAGGGAAACTTGTACAGACCAACTTACGGGAGCTCTAAAGGAGTTTTATTTTCACTGTACTTGTCCTTCCAAGGAATCTAGCGCTCTTAAATATAACACTTGAGCTTAGCACTTGAGTGTAGCACTTGAATGTAACTCTTGAAGAAAGCGTTAGAATGTAGCAATTGGATGTAGCACTTGAAATTAACAATTGAATGTGGCACTTTGAATGACGTTGTTAAATTAGCGACATAACTTTGTATTAATATTAGTATAATTATTTAATTATTTTAACTTACATCGTGGGATTAAATTTTTTATCTTTATAAAATTGATATCTTGTCAGTTTAACCCTTTTACTGATGTGAGCACCTCATGAAAAAAAAGTGGTGCTGTCCTTGAGAAGACATGTAACGAAGACCTTGAATGTTTGACGTCAGATATTGTACCGTTGACAATTGCTGCGAGTCACTGAACCGTCAGCCGTCACTTCATACGTGCGTGAACTGGTCATGCTTGACACTGAACGTGTGAACACAAACTTGACACCGTACTTGTGAACACAAACTTGACACTGTACTTGTGAACACAAACAATCTTGACACTGTACTTGTGAACACAAACTTCAGGTGACAAGTCAGCTTTATCTGTAGTCACACAAGGGCCATGTTCCTTTGAGCTGCACGGCCACGCAGTTATCTGACCGATGCCGCGCAGCAGTTTAAAGTTACTGTACTTACAAATGTTATTTTAAAATTATTTCTGTTTTAGTGGGGTGTAAAATCTTGCACCAAAAATATGCAAAATATGCTGTGCAACTTATGCACACAAGTCTTTTGTTTTGCAAAATAAATTGCAAAGATTGCACAGCACATTTTGCTTTTTTTTGTGCCAGATTTTAGAGCCTTAGCGGGGACATTGCTTAATGGGAGTAAATGTAACATATTTTTAAAAAATAACTTTTCTCTACACCTTTTTTCATACACTCTTTGTAGTTTTGTACTGAAATGTGAAAACCAGTGAGCACGATTTGTTTATCAGATTAAATTTCGAATCAATCAAAACAAATGGGATCTTGCATTTCAATATATAAAGAAGCCACTTTCGCATAAATATAAAAAAATAAATGTGTTATATTTAGAATTCAACATTGGGCAAATTGTTTGAAATTTTACTTACAGAACTGTGATTTAAATTAATTTCAGGTTTAAATTGATCAAATTGTATTATTATCAACTAGGTATCAGACGCACACATAATTATAAAGTGTCATTGTCCTCGCAGCTTACTGGCAATAAAAACCATTGCAGCACTTGCTATTTATGTAGAGCTAACTGCCATCTATATTAATAAAGGCGTTGAGGGGTAAATATAGATAAGTTATTTTTGAAAATTTTACAGTGGGGTCAGGGAGGTAATAAAGTCAGTATACAGACCTTTTACTCTAACGTCAGACAAGTATCGGGGATAAAACTGGTATCACTGAGGTTTGCCATCTACAGGACTTCCAAAATAGCCCGGCGATTTATGGCTCCGTGACCCACAAATACATTTACCCATCTTCACAAGTAAGTACGTAGGTTCTTATAAATACCCTGGACAATTCAGGAGAAATTCCCACTATTCATAACACTGTGGCAGATTTCATTGTCTAGGCCGTTGTCAGCGGTATCTTTGTAACAACTGTGCGAGAGAACGTAGGATGCCAGCAACTGTATTTGCTATTGAAAACCACAGATTCACAGAATATATTAAATATCACTGCTCCTGATTAGAAGCCATACCATGACCAAGTTGGTGTTTCTCTTCGCTGTCGGTTTACTGTTGGGAGTGATTGCCACCGAGGCTTCCAATCACTCGCTGGCCATAGGAGCTGCCGAACTGCTCATTCGGAGGTATTCGTTTGACGGAAGTGACGAAGGAGACGCAGGACTAAGCGCCGAAGAGTTCGCCGTGTTCTTGACGAAGTCCACGTCACATTCGCCCGAGTTCATAGAGCGTTTGGTTGGAGAATGCGTCGAAAGGGAGAGCAACTGTTCCTGGAAGTATGAGGTAATTGACATAATGGACCATTTAGGATGAGAGACTCTCATACCAGTGATACCAGTTGTTTTTTTCTTAGGGGTGTTTGGGTAATTCATCAACTATGTCTATGGCTAGGGGCTTACTGATATTTTAATGATAAAATTGGTTGGCGTTTTAATTACATACAGCTAACTTCTTACTTACTAGACTTGTTGAAAATCATTCAAAATTGAATAGTAAAGCTACACATGTTATGAGCTTCAAAATTAAAGTCAAGGCATTCAAGCGGACGTTAATGGACACATTATTCAATTCAAGTGTTTGATATAAATTGACACATTGATTTATTTCATTCTATTTTTAATTGAAATTTTACATTCTAAAATATTTTAATTTAATCATAGGTCAAACACTTATTTTATTTCATCTAAACTTGTCAGTTACTATCATTATTAGTCAAATTCGAATATCATTTTAAGATATCCAAAAAATTTCGGGATTCGGTCTCATTGTATTTCCAAACTTGTAATAGGTCTTCGTTTCTAAGAAGAATATGAATAAAATAAAACTATAAAGTGACTAATCTTTCGGCAAACTTTATAGAATTATGAAACTCAAAATATTCTTGGTCAATGTAAATCCTTGTTGTTACAAATTGATGTATGGTCACGATCTGCTGACGCCACTTGGATGCAGTTAATCATCAAAAACGTACAGCGCACGCAGACGCACAAACTTATAATGTCCAAAAATAAACACCAACATTTTAATAATGAACGACCAAATGTCTAAATTTATCAATGAACTCAACACATTTCTATATACAATGTTTAGTTAAGTTCATCATAAGGTCGACTTCTTTATGAATGAAGACACCATTTGCTTCTAGAGGAGATTGATTTTTACCCATTGAACTGAGGCAATTAGAAGTAGATTGTTCAGAAGAGAGCTGTTTACTTCTAGCTCTCTAGACACATTTCACTCTTACAAGCTGTCGAGCTGGAACATTCCTCTGGTGATAACACCAACAGGTTGAGACAAGCCAGAAGAACCGTCACGTGACCCAAGAAAGCCCCTGGCCACTTGACTTTTGTGTGCTAAATACTTTAAATAAAAAGTCATGTATAGTTAAATCGGTATGGTTAAGGGCCATGAATTGTCCGAGGCTCGCTTCGGTCGCTGGGTTTAAGTTGGACGGCCCACTCCATGGGGGCTGTGTGTCTGAAGTTGATAGCTCTCAACATTTAACCCCAGGATTGATAAGGAAGATGTGTTTGTAAACATTGTTTTTTATGGCATTCAATTGTCAACACCATGTTTTCTGTCACTTGATTCGTAAACACCGCGTTTCATATTTTTAATATATGTTTTATTTGTTTAACCTTTGTTGTTATTTTTTTCGAAACAATTGATATATTTTGTTGTACTTTGAAACCTTTCACAAATCTGAATTATATTATGCCATACATCAAGACCATATCTTTCTCACATTGTGCCTACATCATTGATTCATCAAACCAAGAAGTCATGAAGTGTCTACGCCAAATGATTCATTCCCCCTCTCCCCTTTCCAGTGTCCTGGCATCCCAGAAATATTTAACTCTCTGGCCGTTGATGGACGTCTCTCTAAAACCGCGTTTATTGAAGCACTTCCGGTGGCCTTGAATACCCTAAGCTCTGAGAACTGTTCGCACGGCTCCAGCGAGATTGCGTACCATGTCAGGAGTAAAGAAAGGCCCTCAATGGCAGAAGGTATTAATTCATTTCACTTTGATTTAAAATAAAAGCAGCTTTGATTATTTATTTTTAGAAACTTCGAAGACTTCAGCTTGTGTTTTATTACTTTGAACGTCATGGTAGTTTTAATAAATAACTCTAATCTCATGTCAGTCTTTAACTTTCAAATGTTTATTTTCTCCATCAGCCTGGGGCTACAGCTTCGGGTTCGTGTCTTGTATCATCCTCATCTCCAACATCGGGGCGTGCCTGGGGCCCATCATGGAGAGGAGGTTCTTCAAACGCCTGCTCCAGTTTTTGGTTGCCATGGGGGCGGGCTCTCTGGTAGCGACAAGTCTCTTGGTGCTGATACCAGAGGTGGGTTGTCAGGGAGAGGGGCGGGTTGTCCGGGAGAGGGGCGGCTTGTTAGGGAGAGGGGTGGGTTGTCAGGGTAGAGGGATGGTTTGTTAGTGAGAGAGGCGGGTTGTCAGGGAGAGGAATTTTATTTTTTAAGTCTTTAAAAAGACTTCTAGTGTGTGATTGTTATTCTAAAATGTAAAACAGAGTGTGGTGTACCAGCAGTGATTGGTGAACATACCTCCCAACACTAACTCAAATTGTCGATTAAGCGTAAAGGAAGCAGTACTCGCTTCAAAAGGAGAGGAAAACATTTGTGTTAATTTGTTGAAAGTATATTAGAGCTTCAACCAAACGTCTTCTTGTTTAAGCCACACCAATTATTATGCTTGACTAATAATTTTGAAACATTTAAAATCATATAGTCTCCCCAAGTTTTGGGGGTTTAATGAGAGTTTTATTTACTTATTTATTTTTTACATGAATCGTGGTTCGCTCTTGATTCTCAGGTTACAAGATTATTTATATATAAAGTTTCGTTTAATCCCATCCAGGCTTTCGATCTGATGTCCATTGAGGAGCTGGGCAATGACTACCTCTGGAAGGCGTCAGCTGCCGTCCTGTCTATTTTAATTTTCTTCAGCCTGGAGAGGGTTCTCAGAACATTGCGACAGATGAAAAAGGTTAGTGACCTAAGTTAGTCGTTTATTGCTTATGGTATATTGTTCGACCATTGTAGTCGACGATAACCCCTCTCATTGTCCTTTGCGTTGATAAGGACTGGGTGGAAGGAAGTCTTGAGGCAGGCCCAAGCCCCACATGGGCTGTAGCGCCACAGGATGGGTGGGATGATGTCGGATAAGAGTTGGATAGGATCCATTTAGAAGGCTTTTGGATACAGCATGTTATCTGTTAGTCTTAAAAACGGCTGCGCTATTCCGTATCATAGAGTGCCCGGGGGGAGCTCGATCATTAGCTGCTGCCGCCTAGGAGCCATGTCTAATGCCAAAGACCTTTAGAGCAGTTTTAAGTGCATCATTGCAGTAAATAAATAACGTTAAATGTGTCTACTTCAGTTTACTAAGAAAAAGGAAGGATATTAAATATGTCTACTTTTGTCTACTGGGGGACAAGTTTTAACCATTGACCTTCCCCTTCCTTCTCAGAAAAATGAGAAGCCAAGACACAACATGTCTTTCAAGGTGGACCCTCCAGGCGATAAGGAGCTCTACCCGCTGAACGATGAGCCGGACCACCAGGTCCTCCCTGACCACGGTCACTCCCACGACGTGGACAAGCAGTCCCTGGCCTGGATGATCATGGCCGGAGACGCCATCCACAAGATGGTGGACGGGCTGTCCATCGGCGCTGCCTTCACGGAAGACATCACACTTGGCATGAGCATATCGATCGCCATCTGCTGTGAGGAGGTGCCGCACGAGCTTGGTACGTTGTTATATATATCTGCTGTTAGGAGGTGCCACATGAGCTTGGTACGTTGTTATATATATATCTGCTGTTAGGAGGTGCCGCATGAGCTTGGTACGTTGTTATATATATATCTGCTGTTAGGAGGTGCCGCACGAGCTTGGTACGTTGTTATATATATATATCTGCTGTTAGGAGGTGCCGCACGAGCTTGGTACGTTGTTATATATATATCTGCTGTAAGAAGGTGCCGCACGAGCTTGGTACCTTGACATATATAATATATAGTCCATGTGTTATGTTTACCGCAATACGCTTGAATCGAGCAAATTGATGAGTTGTGAACGTAATGAAACTCTTGAACTTTGATGTATAATGTAGACTGAAGACCTAATAAGAAATGAATACATCATTGGCAGTAAACATCGAAACATTTAATGCGTTGGGCTAATAAGAAAAACACACACGATACGGGTTCAATGAATAGCATAATTTTTTCGTTGTTATATTGAGATATGAATAGAATGCACCAGGAGACAGTTGCATGAAGCGATAACGAGCATTGGCTCTTCAAAGAGGGGCAACAGAAACAGAATTATTGAAATAATTTACAACAGGAGGAAACGAAGAGCATTATAGAGAGCTTCGTCTCTACATAAAAAGGGCACACATAATATAGTCCTCATAAAAGGGTACAAAGGGAACTAACTCTCTAAAATTCACAAAAGCAGTTGCCTTAATAAAACATAATTTACGCTTGCATATACGGCATCCTTCCGTCTCGCGAGACGATGGTGCATCATCGTTAGGTTGGGTTGCATTTTCTCGAGTGGCTGTGCAGTCCTATCCTTGAAAGACAGTCTTTACCACCGTTTTTACACACCAGTTCTGTGCATCCAAATGTCTTGGCCTTTCTCCTAGCTCTTCTGTCTGCAGCCTCCTCCATTCTTCGCTCCTCGGCTACTATGACGCCCTCTTTGACAACCGTGCGCCACGTAGATCGGTCTTCTGCCTTACACTCCCAGTCGCTTGCATGAATTTTGGCTGCTTTCATGTCCCTTTGACCAGCATCTTTAAAACGCAAGCATGGGCGACCTGTTTTCCTCTTTCCTGAAGCAAGTTCACCATATAGGAGGTCCTTCGGGATGCGGCCGGGGCTCATTCTTTTGACATGTCCTAGCCACCTCAGGCGTCTTTCACTAAGAATTGAGAACATGCTTTGGGTATTGGCACGCGCTAGGACCTCACTATTAGGCACTTTGTCTTGCCATTTAATACCAAGGATGTGTTAATGCTTGCAACAAACACACATTCTAAGATAGTGTGGACTAGGAAGTGGGAGGGGCTTGTGGGGGCACCTGGTCGCCATCTGCTGTGAGGTGTTGCCATGTGAACTGGGTACATCTTACAATCTAGAAAAGTTGGATCAATGAGGTGTAAGGGGGCTGAGCACCTAATTGTTATTCCTCCTAATATTGAGTTCACTCCCGGTGTTCAGTTAAAAATTTGCATCGGGTTAATTACTGAACTATTTGGAAAACTTCTAAACACTTGACATTTTTACATCGTGCTTAAATTTTCAAACAGATTTTTTTTTGTTCAACTTATCCCAGGCTGAAGTTAGCTTGTTAAATTTTTCCATTAGCAATATTAATACCATTGAGAATGTTTCATTGATCTATTGAGTTTATGGATGTAATTAATGGTTTGCTGTTTTGTTTATTTCTTTAAAATTGTTTCACATACTTGTGTTTTTTGTTACATTTTATCTTGTTGAATAATTGTACGTGTCTATAGAGTAATGTTTTTTTTTATGTTTAAATGGAAACAAATAAATCAAAACACATAATTACTTAATGTTTAGAAAGTCAACCTGAATTCAATGACTCTCCCCAACCCCCACCCCCGGTCACCTTCCTCCTTCCACAGCTGATATCGCCATCCTGCTCCACTCCGGACTGTCCATCAAGAGGTCATTGTTCGTCAACTGTCTGTCTGGACTCATGTGCTACGTCGGTCTGGTCGTGGGGGTCCTCCTGGGCACCACCACCATGGAGGCCACTAAGTGGATATTCGCCGTTGCCGGGGGCCTCTTCTTATATGTGCCCATGGTGGATATGGTGAGTGTGTGTGTGGGCCGGGGGGGCCCTTCGTGTACGTTCCTATGTAGGATATGGTGAGTGTGTGTGGGGCCAGGGCCCCTTCGTGTACGTTTCCATGAAGGATATGGTGAGTGTGTGGGGGGCTTGGTTGCAAAGATGCCGTTTGGTTTGGGCGTTTTCTGTTCACATTTGATAACTAGACATGACGTCTGTGTTTAGCTTAGTGTTTGGATAAGTAAAGTTAATCATTAGATTAAGATGTTATTTAACTTAATCTACTTAATTCTGGATTAAGTTAAGATGTGTTGGGATTATTTTAAAGTAAGTCCGAGCTGGATTAAAATTTAACGTTACGTGATCAATGTATTGGCTCAAGCTTGACTTACAGGGAATAGAAATAGGTTGTAGTTAATTTATGTTTAGTTTAGGACTTGGTTATAATTATGTTAGGATTCGAGTTATTGTATTAGGCGATGATTATGTTCGTGTTAACTTATGGCTAGGGCTATGGGGGTAGGGTTAGTGTTATTGTATTAGGCGATGATTATGTTCATGTTAACTTATGGCTAGGGCTATGGGGGTAGGGTTAGTGTTATTGTATTAGGCGATGATTATGTTCGTGTTAACTTATGGCTAGGGCTATGGGGTAGGGTTAGTGTTATTGTATTAGGCGATGATTATGTTCGTGTTAACTTATGGCTAGGGCTATGGGGGTAGGGTTATTGTTATTGTATTAGGCGATGATTATGTTCGTGTTAACTTATGGCTAGGGCTATGGGGGTAGGGTTAGTGTTATTGTATTAGGCGATGATTATGTTCGTGTTAACTTATGGCTAGGGCTATGGGATAGGGTTAGTGTTATTGTATTAGGTGATGATTATGTTCGTGTTATCTTTTGGCTAGGGCTATAGGGGTAGGGGTAGTTTTATTGTATTAGGCGATGATTATGTTCGTGTTAACTTATGGCTAGGGCTATGGGGTAGGGTTAGTGTTATTGTATTAGGCGATGATTATGTTCGTGTTAACTTATGGCTAGGGCTATGGAGGTAGGCCTGTCAACGGGTACCCGGGACCCGGGACCCGGGTACCCGTTGCCATCAGATTACCCGGGTAGTAAAATTCCGCCTGGGTACCCGTGAAAATGTAACTTCAATGTCTATATTAACGGAGGCCAAACTTCGGCTCCCATTCGGGTTTGTTTGTTTGTTGTTGTTTTTTTCTTTTTTTTTTTTTTTTTTTTTTGTGAAATAATTTTTTTAATGAAAATGTTTGTTTGAAATAAATGCAGTAAATTACATATAAAGAGAAATATATATCAGCGGGAAATGTGTTTTGATACATCTTTTTCTCTCAACGTGAGACAGAAATCGCTAACACAACAAGGTTTTCGCGCTTTAAAAAGAGTCATATAGGTACGGTAAGGAAAATTAAAGTCCTCTGCCAAAAATAATAATGTTAGAGATAAAAGCGGCGTTTGTTAGTAAAAAAAAAAAAAAAACCTTCTGTGACAGTAACTTCGCTTTGAAATACGCCGATTGATACTAGCTAATGTTGTTTATCTACCCCCCCTTCTCCCTTCATTCGTATAACCCACACCCCTTGCATTCGCTTGTGCTTCTTGTGTGAATTAACACGTGTTGACCTAGAAAAACTGATGTACAAGGTTGTCAGTATTTAAATTTAATAAAATAATCAGTTACTAACAATTTCAAATGGGTAAGTCGTCGGCCGTGGGGCGGGACTGCATAGAGATAAATGAGGCCGTGTTTGGTTTTGTTAATAAAAGTTACTTTGAAATACGCCGACATAGGATTTCCGATTG
>MUZC01001371.1:164113-208748 GCA_002072015.1 Radix auricularia
TAATAGTAATAGGGGGGAAAAAGGCGAGTAAACGAGGAGTCCTGTGCGGTTGTTATTACCTGCCCCCCCTCCTCCATAGTAATAGAGTGAAAATGAGGTAGAAGGATGAATGGAATGGTTTCCTGTGACAAGTCTGCACACGGCACATTTTATTATTCCACACGAAACGAATTATTTTAGGCCTACATTCTTGCGATTGTGCGCGAATCGTTACTTGAGGATTTTCATTTACGGCTTTAGGCTTTACGGTATACTAAATTTTAATGGATCGGCATCACTTACACAAGTATACTATAGTATAGCAAAATCGGCTGATATATTTATAATCGGTAGACCAATATTATATTAAAATTAAATCTATTTAAATAATTTATTTTAATAAATTTAGATTTTAGAATTAATGCACACACAAATAATGTCGTATTATAATATATATAATATATATATGCGTATACAATATAAAGAAGTGACTAAAACTAGTCTTAGCAGAAGTTGCGTATGTCGTAGCACTAGTTTCCTGACTAGCGCTACGACATGTCGTAACGCTAGCAACATCCGACCGGTTCGTCTGCTGTTACGACATGTCGTAGCACTAGTTTCCTGACTAGCGTTCATGTCGTAACGCTAGCAACATCCGACCGGGTCGTCTGCTGCTACGACAAAATTGTCGTAGCGCTAGCCACATCCTTCTTCCTAAAGCCAAAGCCAAAGCCATGTTGGCAGTTGGTGTGGGCATAGGGCATTAAATTAAAACAAGTCACAATCATCAAAATCTTTTCCAATAAAGGCAGTAGATAATTTATGGGACTAACATTAGGGTATTAAATTAAGTAACTTACTTTTATTATTATACATTATTTATCATTATCAAACTTCCAACTGATTTTTTTTTAAATGTCGAATCTACTTAAAGCAGCCGCCATTGTTGTTGTGATGGGTAATACAAAATAAGGACAATGGCAGAGCACTGGAAGAAAACAAATAATTCATATAAATATAAATTAAACACAAAACAAAACTACCTAAAATTCAATCATATCTACAAGGCAATTAATTTTTTAAGCGAATTGATACTTTTAGAAGTGGAGATAAGCACGAACTGTAATAAAAGAATTGAAATGTATGGTAGTTGAAAGTTAAATTCTTTTCTAAATAAGTTATCAATCATTTTTTAAAATAATAAGTTCAAGTTTTATTTACAAAGTGAAGGTTTATAAATTATAAAATATTTTATTATTACGTCCTATATTTAATTAGCCTATAGTTTATAGTCCCATACTATACAAATACAGGCTGTACAATTGCCATTCCATTAACACTAACAGTACTGTTAGGTTAGTCTTAATGAAGGACTTGTATAAATGACGTCACGCGTCTAATAGGGGAGGGGGTCACGCACTTGTGACGTGTGACGAGGGGAGGGGGTGTATAAGAAATGTGACTTCAAAACGCGCTACTTTAAATAAAAGTTAAACTTAAACATTTAATTACTTTCAATATAAAAAAGTTATCAATGGCTTCACGCGTATTACGATAGACACTAAACTAAATACATATTTAAATGACCAAAAAAAAAATAATAATTTGCAACATGCCAAAGTTCAAATAGAAATTACGGCTTTTAAAGGGGGGGGGGTGTAAAAATCGGTGATATTAGCGTGACTTCATGTATGGACGGCCCAAAAGTCTTAAGTATATATAAAAAAAAAATTAATAACGTAATTAAAATTATGTTAAGGCCTATATTTTTTTTTATAAGTTATAAGTATATTATTAAATTTTAAATAGTTTCTGCACAGGACTTTATTTATTTATTCATTTATTATTTTTATTTTATTTTTTTTTGCTTAATGATGTGTTTACAAAAAAATAAAAAAATAAAAAAATAAAATATAAAAAAATAAAATAAAAAATAAAATAATTAATACCCCTCCACCATAATAATTGAATATTCTTGGCTTGAAACGCATTTATTTCATTTAAACTTTTTGAGCGCTTTTACTTTAGACTTAGTTAGTTTAGTCTATTACTAGTGGACTATTTATCTAAATAAGTCTAAGCTTGTATTTAGATAAAATATTTAATAATATTTTCGACCCGCGGCAAAGCATACGCCGCAAGCTCGTATATCGTGCAAAGAAAGAGGGTAAGAACGGACACAAACGCGAGTGAACTTTGGGGGGGGGGGGCGCCGACGCATTTTTTGTCTTGAGACATGCGCACTGTGGTTGAAACCCCCCCCTCCATTTTTTGCACCATCCTTGCTTGCTAACCATAAACTGTGATTGATCGACCCTATCGGGTGTCATTTCACCATGCTTATTTGCTCGCGTCTTGTGCTTGTCCTAATTTCTGTTGAACTATATTAATATAGATATTTTTAAAAAGTATAATTATTTCATATTCTTTATTGGTTAATTAAAATTCTTATTCAACAGATGCCACCACACACAGGCTTTCTCCATTCCCCCCTCTCCTTCCCTTCCCCAGTTTTATTCTGCTCTCACTCGACTATCTCTGAGGGTTGACACCGTGCCATGTTGTCTGCCGTCAACAACTCGGTACTCACGAGGAAATACTGAACCTTTCGTGACAATTAGTCGCGTGGTATAATAATAAAGAAGATACTGTTCTACAGTGGCGTCACTAGGGGGTGCGGTGGGGGCGGGCCGCCCCAGGTGACACCATCAGGGGGGGTGAAACCAACATGTAAAGTTCTGTATGCTCCCGATTTTTGGCACTGGAAAACTCGGAGGAGTTCTATGGTTTTTAAGTCGTGATGGGGTGACACCATGAGCTACCGCCCGGGTGACACCAACCCTAGTGACGCCTCTGCTGCTCTATCACATTCACTATCACTAGACAAGCACGATTTACAAGTAGAAATGTTTAAGAAAAAATATTTACTATTAGGCTTACTATGGACACGTGTTAAATATTATTTTAAAATATATTTTATGTATGTATGTCTGGACCTGTACCTGGTGACATTGATGTATAAGGTCCCGTTACACTTACACAAACTCAGACACACTTGATAATGGAGTCGTAGTCTAATGATAGTAAAGTAAGTAAATATTACGTTACAACTTCAATAAGGCTACTTGGTGATTTGCTATTGGCCTAGATTTTAATTTCATAAAATAAAGTAATAAAGTTTCATTCCGTTATTGATTATTGAGCCTCAGTCTTAAGTACATGATCTTAAATAATATTTACATATCATATCAAAGTAAATAATTATAACTATATGATAAGTAATTATCATGAATGTAATATGTGAAATTATTAATTTAATGTATATTGTATAGTATAGGCCGGGGCTATGAGCAGAGGCGTCACTAGGGTTGGTGTCACCCGGGGCGGTAGCTCATGGTGTCACCCGGTGCGGTAGCTCATGGTGTCACCCCCTCATGATTTAATGCATAGAACTCCTCCGTGTTTTCCAAAGCCAAATAACGGGAATATATAGAATTTTATGGTCTGGTGTCACCCCCCTGATGGTGTCACCGGGGCGGCCCGCCCCCTCCGCACCCCCCTAGCGACGCCACTGGCTACGAGTATGAGTATGACTGGCTGAATTGTTGAGACCTAGATAATTCAGATATGTGAGATCCTAATCAGATTATAGTTTAAGTTAAGTCAAGGAGTCAAGTGGTCTAAATTCGATCTCTACAAGTTTACAGCACTACAACTACAATAACTACATCTTAAAAGTAAGGTAAAGTGTATTGGTATTAGACTTTGTGATTTGACTTCGCATCTGATGCATGCCTTGGCCTTGGTGATGATTGGTCATGGTCAGTTGGTCTAACAAATTCATAAACAAAACGAAACTTTTTTTCTTCTTTAAATTTTCATGTCTGTATTTTTATTCCATTTCTAGTTTAGTGTAAGTTCATTTCAACCCTTTTCTTTTATTTCGCATCAATGTGACCGAAAATTATGTTATTAGAAATGTTACTATTGTTGACTTAAACGTTAGTGTCTCTAGGTTTAGTTGTTCTTTTTTTGTGTGTGTGCCTTGCCTTGTACATTAGACATTCAATTTCAATTAGGCCAATGTTTTTTTTAAAGAATAATATTAATTACCATACTTGTACAAGAGAAAGATTTTAATAAAAATATTTTATTTTGCTTAATATGGGCAATATGGGTAACAGCTTTATATTTAAAAATAAATAATTATATTTATTATTTATTTTAATTTAATCAAAAAGGCGTCATCAATACTGCCTCCGTCCCTTTTCCCTGAAATATGGTCCTTCAAAAAGGCCTCTCAACTTGGACTTTAGGACAACAAACAGCTGAACCATCAAGGCACTAAATAGAGAGTTAAGTATTTAATTAAAGATTAAAGAAGTTAAAATCTTTAGCTGTGTAAAAAAAAAAAAAAAATCATATACATGTAGGCTACTTATACTTATATATAATGTTTTGGTGAATAAGTTAATTTTTTTATTGTTATAATTATAACAATACTTAGGCTGTTTTGATTTTGAGGAAATTTCCTTGCAAATTGAATTAACATGTTTTATACGAAAGGTTTAAACTAAATTCTGTTAAAATATGAGACCGATGAAGTCGAAGTGTATAACACTTACATGGGTCTCATGGGAGGTGAGACAAAAAATGCAACAGATAACATGTTGGGACCCTTTTGCAACAGGGAACAATATTGATGTGGCCTTTTTTTCATGGACAAATATCTCTGGTCCTAAAAAAACTAAAGATACTTATTACTTTGGAATCTCAGACCCCTTACATCAGTGCTTCTCAAACTTTTTAGTATGGCGGAGCGGCAGGAATTTTTTCATTGCACCAAGGACCAGTGCACTATTTATGTGGTAGTGAAATGTAATTTATTTTACTTTAAATTAGGGCTGCGGAATTATCGATTAATTTCTGGATTAATCAGTAAAAATTTTTATTGATTAAAATTATTTTAATCGATAAAAAAGAGATTAAAATTAGGCAAAATATGTGAGGTAAGAATGTATATTTATTAATAAATAATTAATTATTAATAATTAACAATAGTTTCATTTTTTACGTACAAAAGTCCATTTGAAAAAAAAAAAGATTTTTGAAGTGTTAACTTAAAAATAAGAAGTTTTATAAGGAAAATGTATAAAAAAAATTAAACATTGTTTTTACTTAATTAACAAAAACAAAATTTAATTTCATTGACTTTATATTGAAATACTAATATTTAAATCAAAAAATTTTAATTGCATGTTTTTGTTACTTCCTTTGAAATTTTCAGTTTAATGACGTCATACATCTTATTTTTAGCTTTAATCAAAATTATCGATTAATTATTCGGTAATTTTTCAAAAATTAACAATTAATTTTAATTTAATCGATAACAGCCCTACTTTAAATGTTTCATTTTAAGTGTTTCAAGCAAAAAAAATGGCATATTCTATAGGTTTAATATCAATGGTTGCAAATGGAGGATGTAAATTATATTTTTCTGTCTTATCTTGGTAACTTCTGCGGACTGGCAGCAGTCTGTAGACCAGCACTTTGAGAAGCACTGCATCCCATAATTAGATGCAAGACTTCCTTTTGGGTTGAGAGCAAACTGTAATAGTTAATGGACCTAAATCTGCATCAATAACAGTTCACTCAGGAGTTCCACAAGGAACTGTTGTAGGTCCCTAACTCATTTTAATTTTTTATAAGTGATTTACCCAACAACATCTCAACGGGATAACATTTGGGTTATTTGCTGATCTTGTCTCATGAAAAATGACTGTATAATCTATAGATCAATTAAATAATAACAAGAGAGAAAAATATTACTAAAAGACTTAGATGAATTGATAAAATGGGATACTAACTGGAGTATGTCTTTCCACCCAGAAAAGTGTCAACTGTTAAGAGTAACAAAGAAATAAATTAACTCAAAATATTTCATTCATTGAAAAGAACTAATATGAACTAAAGATGCAAAATACTTAGGAGTAATAATAAAAGAGAAACTATCATGGAATCCCCATTTCAGAAAGTTATTTTAAAAATTAAAAAACCTTAGGCTTTATAACAAGAAACTTGTACAGATGTAATAAAAATATAAAACTAAAATGCTACCTCACTTTGGTGAGACCTGTACTAGAATATGCATCTTCTGTATGGGACCCATCCACCAAAGAAAACATTGATAAACTAGAATAAATTTTTAAAAAGAGCTGCCAGATTCATTACTTGAGAATACTCAAAACTGGAAAAAATAACACCATTAGTTTAATATCATTAAACCTTGAAACACTAGAGGTTAGAATAACCAAGAGTAAAGTAGTAACAATACATAAAGCAATTCATTTTAATTTAGAAATACAACACAAAAATAACTTCAAACAACACTCAGATAGACATAGAATAAAACACCTTTCTTATTCTGTATGCAAGAACAAACATATATACAAATTCTCATTCTTTCCGTCCATAATTTGGGCATGGATGGGTTGCCTGAAGAAATCAGACGAACCCATACTTTATCATCATGTAAACTCTAATAAGAATGTAGAACTAGACACAAGCCATAGATAATTGTAGGATGCAATAATCTTCTGTGTAGAAGGAGTGTCTGTATCAGATAAGTTAAGGCATATGATGCTGATTGTTTAGTCATATATGAATACTGATAAGTCAAAAGTTACTCCAAAATTAACTTGTAGCTGCTGTTTGATGGGACACATGTATTAAAAGTTAAATTCAAATTTGATTACTAAAACAGGTTGATAAGCGTTGTTGCTTTGGCAAACTTAAGCAATTATCTTCTGTATAGAAGGAGGGCTTGTAGCAGATAAATTAAAAAGATAAGTACTCCAGAGATTGATTGAATTTTTATTGAATGTAATATTTATTGACTCCTTAAAATAATTTCCAGAATAAGCTAAAAGAAACTTCCTCATGGCTGGACGACTATCTTTATATCAGTTTGGAAAGATTGTAAGACAGAATGTTTTATCAGGCTCATGGATTCAAAAGAACACGAAAGGTGATCATCTATAATTTTAACATCATTAAAGTATTGAATGACACTTTTCCATTAATGTTTTACATATGTACTAGATAAATAAAATAATATTTCACAATGCCTCTTAGACTGATGGTATGATACATTTATAAACTACCCATTTTTCAATGTCAGAAGATTTCTTCTTAGCATAGATTTTTTTTGGCTATCACTATTAGGTGTCATATTTTCCTCATCAAAGAATCCATCCTCACCCAGGACTGAAAGGTCTTTTGTTGCTCATTTTGGTGTTTTTGTAACTATGATTTTTTACACTACAGGGTTGTTGGCCTTGTGCTTAACCACTTGGGGGGTTGCCCCTCACTGCTCAATGGATAGCTCTTTTTGTTTGGGTTGGGTCCCTAGCCTTTGTTGATCCCTCCACTTCCTACAAGGCTGATTTTAGTCTGCCCTGGGTATTTTATTTCCGTGGTACTCTCCATATCTGGGGGTTTTTTCCCTACCCACCTCCTGGGCAGGCGCTCGATGGAAGATCAGCATCTACAAAGCAGAAAAGGAATGGCATCCAATGGACCTTGTGGGATCAACTTGATGATCTTGACTTGGCTGATAATCTTGCCCTTCTTGCTAATATCCAACAACAGATGCAGGACAAAGCAAACATTGTCGCAGCCACTTCTGCTTGCATGGGTCTCAACATACACAAAGGGAAGAGTAAAGTCCTCCAGGTTAATACCACCAGTACATCACCCATCATGCTTGAAGGGGAAACCTTTGAGGGGGTAGACAGTTTTTTTTTTACCTTAGCAGCATGGTTGATAAACAAGGTGGTACAGATGCTGACGTCAAAATAAGGATCTAAAAAAAAGGGAAGCCCAACAACTCAAGAATGTTTGGGTCTCCAACCACTTAAGCATCAAGTTAAAAGTAAGGATTTTTAATGCTATGGTAAACACCTGTGCTGCTATATGGAATCCGAGACATGAAGAACAACAGCTGTAAACCTGACCAGAATCCAGTCCTTTATCAATAATTGTTTAAGAAGGATTCTCAGAATTCTCTAGCCGAACAAAATCAGCAACCAGGAACTGTGGCAGTGGACAAAACAGCAGTCAATTGAGGAAGAAATTATTCAGAAGGGGTGGAGGTGGATTGGTCATACACTTAAAAAACCTGCTTCTAATACAACAAGGCAAGCCCTAAAATGGAACCCCCAGGGTAAGCAGAAAAGAGGCTATCCAAGTCCAAGAAACACTTAGCGCTGAGAATTTGAGGCGGACATCAAGAGAATTGGTTATGAATGGAAGACATGGAGAAGTTGACCCCAGGATAGAGATGCCTGGAGGTCTCTTGTAGGTGCCCTATACCCTTAGAGTAATCGCAGATGCCGGCGACGATCGGTGGATGACCCACATGGATGAGAAGGCTCAACATAGATTTTTTTCCACCATGAAATTATTCACTTATTACATCAACCCATTTTAACAAAAATAATTTTGACAGCCTTTTGCCCTGTAAACAACTGTAAGACTTTCAAGGAACACTCCCATTTAATTATATCAAAATGTTTTACCCAACATCTTTAAGAAAATAAATAAAAACTTTATTATTAATAATTATAAATATATAGACTAATGAATTATTTATTCAAAATTGCTGAGGTCACTTTTTGTTGACTTTACCCCGCCTCAGAAACAACTGTCCAAGTTTCTCCAAACCCAATCATTTCCCTATTAATGTGCCTTAAATTAAAACTTTCAGTCACCTACCCTTTCGTTAAAGTTTGTTTGAAGTTTTAAAAAAAATCTATAATAAATTTAACAAATCAACCACTTGGCTTATCTTCTAACAGCCAGATCATTTGTTAAAAACCTAAAAGCTGAAACTGACTACAAGTACTGTGCACCATGGCCTTCAAGTGTAATTTATGGACATCATAAAGCTCATTCTTCAGTGGCAGAAAAGGTAAATTAAAAAGTTAATTATCATAAAAAAAAATGTAATCATTTTAAACATGTATTTTGTCATTCGTGAATTCTATTTCTTTTCAGCCCAGAATGAAGGAAAATGTTACTTCGGCTTATCTTCATAATTGTGGTAAAACTTGTTTTGTGACCTGGGAGGATGGATTTCATGCAGAGTAAATTTATTTGCTCAGTTATTTTTACAACACCGCAACACAAATTATCTGGCAAACATACATTTTATTTATTGTCAAAAGTCGGGAGGGAGCATGTTGGGTAAATAGGATGGGAAAATAACTGATCATGCATACATAATACATTAGCAAGCTTCTTTTAGCAGCTTTTTTTCCTTAAAATAATGTATAACAAATAAGTCTCATTACTTCCATGTAATTATGGCAATATTTTCATTTTGAGTGATTTTATTTTTCCTTCTCTGGTAGGTTTCATAGCATTTGGCTGAGACAAAACTGTCATTGTGAGGTTTGCAGACATGAAACTGGACAGAAGCTTTTAAACCCAGCCAACATTTCTACAAGTAGTTTAATTCAAAATGTATTTCTTGATGGTGAATTCTTTTCAAGATTTTATGTAGGAATGAAAAATTAAATACTATTTTTAAATCCTTTATATTAACTTCACCAGCCTCTCCTTGAACGGCGGAAAAACAAAAGTAAAAATTGACCAACTTTCAGTCATGCTATTGAGCTGAAATTTTGCACATAGACTTGTGTCACCTAACAATGTATTGTATCAAAATTTCAGATTGATCGAATGTACTGTAATTGAATTAATGCACTTTTAGTTTATTTCTACGTAAATGTATAATACCCGTCTGTTGTTGTTGACATCCACAAGTTTGCTGAGTTCACTAAGACAATAGGTGACCACAATCCCACCCCCACCCGTCCCCATTTTAGAGCATTTGGGAGATAAGTCACTTTCAGTCTGTAAATGTTTGTTTTGAATGTAATCAATACTTTTAGTTCTGTCTCACGCTTTGCGGCGATCTAAATAATTGAGACTCGTAAGCTCTACCGTGGTGGCGCCGGAGTGATACTATATTGATAGCGAGTCACAGTAGGAAATTCCACACCTCCCTCGGGAGGCACACTTTAGTGGGAGGCGTTTTCGACCTAGTGTCCTGGACGCCCAGGCGGCTGCTTGTAGCAGCGACCGCTCCGGGGGGGCTTCTCAGTCTTTACGTCCCTTAGGGGGCCAGAGGGCTGAGGGGGTTTTCCGGGAAGCCCCATGAAGAGCGCAGGCTTAGGACTGCTGATTTTCTTCCACATGTAGGATTTTCAGTTCTGTCTCATATATAAAGGATTTATAGTAAAAAACTTTGTTTTTACGGGTTGTAACTTAACTTATATTCATAACTAAATATTTTTAATTATTAATGAAATCCTGTATCAGCTTATCTATATTTTGTCACGTGAGAAATGATTGGTTGAAAAAGATCACGTGATGAGTAGGGATAGTCCCAGAAGGCTTAGAGAGAGAGATCAGTGTGTGAGGCACTAGGATTGTTCTTGCTTTGTGTTGCTGATGAGTTTTAATTTGTAAAAAGAGTGTGCATACGTTCAGTTGCTGCATTAAAGTTATTTATGTTTACCAAGGACTTCAATATTTTCATTATGTGCAAAAGTTTGCTTTTAATTAACGCCTACAAGAAAGAACGCGGCCAAAACAAACATGTTACATATTTCTATATCTAAAAAATAACAACCTTTTTTTAACAATTTTTTCCCCTAATAGGTAATAAGCTTAAAGTGATATGGTCCGGAGCTGGTGATATCCATGAAGGCTACATACCACTGAGCTTCCTAAGAGAACACAACTATAGTCAAGACTCTATACTAGCGAGAAGAAAAGCAGTAAAATGTGAAAAAACATGTTCAGTAAAGATGATTTTACTTTTATTTTTCATAAACCTTACCTTATGATGAAGTATTAATATGAGTTTTAAAAAAATTATAAGTTATCCAAATTTTGAAAATAATATAAATTGTAAGAGGCAAAGCAAGACATGCATACTGCTGTTATATATATTTATCGAATCAGTTAAATCAAAATATAGCTGATGGCATTTTCAGTTACTTTAAAAATTGATTTTTAAAGATATTATATAAAAATGAGAAGATTTAACAATATGTTTTAAAAATTTGTACCCATTTTTAATCCTCTTTTTAAATTCAAATATTTTAAGTTTAAGCCAATTAAAAAAATATTTATAAAAATGACAACAGATAATGTATTAATTACTCAAGATAGATTGTTGCTAAATAATAAAAATACAATAAGTTTAAAGCTTTAAAGACTAGTAATTCTTCTCAGTTTTGTTTTTCTTATAGAAAATTCCAACCATAACTTTTGAGGAAATAAAGCAGTCAAAAATTGGAATTTTAAAGTAAGTATTTTTAATCTTTATATTTCTTTGAATATAATTTCTTTGCTCCAAAATTTTTTAGATTTATAAGTTTGAAGAATTATGTTATTTCAGGCAGAAAAAAAACCAATTTACACGAACTATTTGTGTAAGAAAACAATAAAAAATTAATAAATTTAAGCTTTATTTATGAACGAATACAAATAATAGTAAACGTTTCCGCTCATGCCTTCATCAGTAAAAGTACAATAACATAAATAATTACTTACATATATCTTAAAACATATTAGAGTCTATGTGATAAAAAATGAAAAGAAAAGAAAAACAAACAAGGACACAGAATATAGGAAAAAGGAGGAAGTTGAAGTATCTAAAGTAACAGTGAAAACCACAACAGGAAAACGATTTTGCAGTCAGGTAAAATTGTGGATTTGATTAATTCCATTTACTATTAATAAAGCTTAAATTTATTGTTTTCTTACACAAATAGTTTGTGTAATTTGTTTTCTTTTAAAAAGCTTTATGCATTCCCATTCTGTATGATATATTTCAGGCAGGCTAACTAAAGCTTTGAATAATTCTTAATAATGCAGGTGGCTTAATCAAATCAATGAATATGGTCTCAGCATTGTTAAAGGAGTCCCAACTGAAGACCACAGGGTGCAAGAGGTAAGATCTGATTTATTATGAGGTAAATCTTGAGGTAAAAAAAGATGATGCAACTTTGCTATCTTATATGGAAAAATAATTGAAAGTCCTTACATAGGTGTCATCCTATATTTTTATAAGTCAATGTACAGTATTGTACAGACTTTTGATAAGCTTTTTTCATTGCATTTGAAAAAGGTCATCTAACATTATTGACGCAATCATTCTTAACTAATATTGCATATTTTGGAAAGATTGTACAGTGTTGAGGTGGATTGAGCTCCACTTGGAATTGTACGCAACAATAAACCATGTCTCAACTGCTGCCCTCGCCATGGATTGTCTAGCCTGTGGGAAAGCCCCTGGCAATGATGGAATTCCACCAGAAGCTCTCAAATGTGGAAAGGAAAGGAAGTACTTTTACAGCCTTTGCATGACCTCCTCAATCTGTGCTGGGAACAAGGACAGATACCACAGGAGTTGAAAGATGCCAACATCGTTACACTGTATAAGAATAATGGAGACAAGAGCGACTGCAATAACTATTGTGGAATCTCTCTTCTGAATATAGTTGGAAAGGCCTTCGCCCGAGTTACATTAACACGCCTGCAGACCCTAGCATCATGTGTACTCCCACCCAGAGTACTCTTTCGAGCCAGAAGATCAACTATAGACATGATCTTCTCTCTGATTGTCAGCTGCAGGAGAAATGCAGGGAGCAACATATGCCTCTATACATCGCGTTCGTCGACCTAACTAAAGCTTTCGATCTTGTCACCAGAAGCGGCCTTTTCCAGATCTTAGTAAAAATAGGCTGCCCTACATTTTCAAGCAATTTCACGATAACATGCAGGGCACAGTGTGTTATAACAGTGCCACATCTGAAGCTTTCTCAGTAAGTAGTGGAGTAAAGCAAGGCTGGGTGTTGGCACCTACTCTGATTGCAATATTCTTTTCCATCTTACTCCAGTATGCCTTCAAGAACAACAGACACACCAGAGCTGATGGGAGATTATTCAATATTGCCCAACTTAGAGCAAAGACCAAGGTCATGGCAAACAGTAACTCACAAGTGAAATTCGGATAAACGAGCAAAAACTCGAGGAGGTCCCTACCTTTAAATATCTAGGGGCTATAATATCTGATGAAGGCTCAAAGCCAGAAATTCTTGCCAGAATGGCCCAAACAACTGCTGCATTAAGCAAACTTAAACACATCTGGCAAAGCAAGGAGCTCTCCCTGAGATCAAAGATTCGGCTAATGCGCTCTTGGCGATGTCAGTCTTCCTGTATAGTTGTGAGGCTTGGACGCTCACTGCAGACCTCCAAAGAAGAATTAATGTGCTAGAGATGAGATGTTTTCGAAAGTTACTAAACATCTCCTACACGGCGCAGATCACGAACGAAGCGCTCCGCGATAAAATAAGTGCTGTCATTGGCTCTTACGAGGACCTTTTCACCTCAATTAGAAAGAGGGAATTACTATGGTACAGACACGAGACAAGATTTGGAGGTCTCTCAAAGGCCATATTACAAGGCACAGTCCTGGGAAGAAGAAAAAAGGTAGACCAAGGAAGAGATGGGAGGACGATATCAAAGAGTGGACCGGACTGTCATTTAGCGACTCCCAGAAGGCAGCTCAGAACCGTGACACATGGCATGAGATAGTGTGCAGCTCAAAATGGTGCCCCAATGACCCAGCGTCGGGTTAAGGGACAGTTCAGTTCAGTTCAGAGCAAAGTCCAAAATAAGGAAGATTTTGCTGCACGAGCTCTTATTTGCAGATGCTGCTGCCTCTGCTGCCTTAATATCTCACACAGCAGATGGACTGCAGAACCTTGTATCCAGCTTCTCCGCTGCCTGCAAAGAGTTTGGCCTGACAATTAGCATAAAGAAAACCAATATTATGGCACAGGATGCTGCCTCCCTCCCAACTATCACTATAGATGACTGCAACCTGGATGTTGTTGACAGTTTTACATATCTGGGATCAAACATCTCAAGCACCCTCTCACTGGAAGATGAAATAAGCGGTAGGATAGGGAAGGCAGCAACTGTTATGGCTAGACTGTACAAAAGGGTCTGCCAAACTCACATCAAGTACTAAGCTGTAGGTATACCAGGCCTGTGTACTGAGCACGCTCCTCTATGGATGCTAGTCATGGACCACTTATACCAGGCATGAAAGTAGGCTCAATAGCTTCTATCTCAGATGCCTATGCTGCATCTTTGACATCAAATGGCAAGAGAAAGTCCCAAACACAGAGGTCCTGGCTCAAGCAAGCATGAGCAGCATTCCAGCCATACTAAGCCAAAGACACCTCCGTTGGCTTGGACACATCAAGAGAATGCAAACTGGTCGCATAACCAAAGATATGCTATACAGCAAGCTGGCAACTGGGAAAAGGTTGGTTGGTCGGCCATGTCTCAGATACACGGACATATGCAGGAGACACATGAAAGTAGCCAACATTGACATACAAAACTGGGAAAACCTGGCTGAGCTATAGTGAAAGAAGGATCACTAAGAGCAGAGGAGCTAACTAGGGAAGAGGCAGTTGAAAAAAGAGCGAGGAGAAAGTTCCAGGCAACACTGCCCCACTACATTCGTGTGTGTAACATGTAGAAGAGACTGCCACTCAAGGATTGGTCTCATCAGCCACACCAAGAGCTGCAAATATTAAAGATAAATCTATCGTCTCTCGTAGACGGACAGATGCCATACACAGTGTGGAGACTAGACTTGAATGTGGTATATGTTTTGATTGTGGAGTAAAATTGTCTGGTACTGCTCTTATTTTTTTTAATGATTAATTATAGTTCATGCGTTTAGGTTATACATTTTATTTTTTTTTAAAGTGACTTTAAAAATTACCACTCACAAGCAAAGGTAGATTTAAAAAAAGTAATTATAGCTTCATATTTCAGGTTGCTGAGCTAATTGGACCAGTTGAAGTTACAATTTATGGAAATGTAAGTTATCTTTTCTTTTTTACATTAAATGTAAAACTTTGTTTATTAAATTTTATTAATTTAGAATTTTCATGACGATTACTAATCTTCTGGTGTGAGCCCTTATATATTTTAAAGAAATCATGAGTTATTAGTTCAAGTTGAAATTATTAGATGTGCCTATCCTTTGCTGTAATCATATGAAAATAAAATTTACAATGTATTAATTAAGATATAGTTAAGGATGCAGAAAGATTGTTTATCTATTATCTGTGGACAGATCTACATTTTTTTCGTTGGGTGAATTATAATGAATTACAGTTTTTAAATAGCTTTCTCCCATTCTTTCATTTTGAGATCAAATAAATCATGTTTATTCCTCTTGACTCTCAGACATTTGATGTACTGGTGACACCAGACCCAATCAATGTTGCATATTCTAGTGTACAGCTTGATTTACACATGGACTTGGTCTACTTTGAATCTCCACCTGGTCTACAATTACTACATTGTCTTAAGTAATTTTCTTACATATTTGATACAATAAAATAACCACAGTATTGTCTGTAAATTTTTTCTACATTCTTTCTGATTTTTTTTTTCAACTGCCTGAGAATTAGACTAACACCCCATAATGAAATGATGTTACCATATTGTGGAATAATTTTTTGTTTAAACACCAACCCTCTCAACACTACAGATGTTCACATATCAGATATTTAATCATAGAAGGTTTACACATTTGTGACAACTTATTCCATCTGCACATTCTCTGCCTGCTATTCATGTGATATTTATGAATGGCCCCTGAATCCTTAAGGATTTTAGGCATTCAAACTTTTAAGGTACGTTAATATTGTGTATTGTGATAAACTGAGCGAAATTATTTTAATTACTTTTATGCACTTCGTTAAATGCCAAAATGTTAAGTTGACGTTAATTTACAGATTTGATACTTGTGTGGAAGGAGGAGAAAGCACATTTTTGGATGCTTTTGCTTTGGTGGATCAATTTAGAATTGAGTATCCAGATCTATTTAAAACCTTGACAGAAATACCTGCAACATTCCAAAAAGTTCATTACAAACGGTCAGTTTGAATCCAAATTTGTTTTTGAAATTTATAAAATATTAAAAAACTACTATAATAATATCATAAAAATTAAACATAACAAAAATGTTTGTATAGAACAACTTTTTTCCATTATTTTCGTTTTTGTTATGTATGTAGGCTCACATAGACATTTTTCATCAATAACCCTTAGTGATAACCCAGTCCACATTGTCAATCAGAAGCCTCACATAAAGCTTAACCATTTGGGAGAGGTAATATTTTACCCATATATTTTTGAATAACATTAACATTGCTAAAGAAATATTTTTATATATAATATATAAGTTATATTGTTTTTTTTTACTGCAATTAGTTATTTTTGTGTACGTTTGATGTAGAGCTTATGTGTGAAATTTGTCTAGAAGCCTAATACTAATAAAATAGTTTCAAGCTTTGCAGTAATCTCTAACATGTCCAATAAATGGAAAATTGTCAAGTATAAACTAATAAAAATATTGTATATATGTGAGGTCAGCACTAGTGTAAAAGGCTCTCCATTATATAAAAATGGTTGAGGAGTTTGACATATTTTCTGCACCTGTTTACAACTTGTTGACATTTAAACCTGCTTCTTATTCATTTGTATTTTCAAGTATCTGTGGTGTGAGTTGAATTTATTTCATGTGAACCCCATATCAATATCATGTTTTTTTTTTTCTTTATTGTTTTTAATTTTAAAAATTATTATGTAATATTCTTAAACAAGAAATTTTGAAACACTCAGAGCTAGTTTATAGTTATTTTTTTTCTTGTTAAAGTTTTGCATAATTTTTAATGAGTTATGAAAATATATTTTATAGAGAATCTGATAATAATTTTTTTTTAGGTTGTTGCTGTTTACTGGGCACCACCATTTGAAGGACCGCTATCTGTTGACGAAGTAAAAATATTAATTAATAGGCTGTGGCACAAAATTAGAACATGACTCTCCACTATTAGTTCAACTAAGAAACTTAATTTTTAAAAACATCATGCATCTTAAAACTTTTTTTTTTAAATAGCATAATTTTGTAAGCTATTTTTTTTAATTTTAGAAAAATCACCACCCCTTTTTTTATATTTTTTTAACAGAAAGATGTGACACGTTACTACATGGCTTATGAGATGTTTGCAAAAATGATAAGAGACTCACCTCATCTGGTAAATACTATAATTTTTATATAAATATTGTTATAAAAAAATATTTCTTAATTCTTGGCTGAAATATCAGGTAAATTCATAAAAACAGACTTCTTTTAATTACTTTAAAGAACTTGTTTAATTACAATAAAATTATTACTTTTAAAAATATAATTGAGCTAGATACTTTGAAGTTGTCCTTTAAATTATTATTAAAATTGTGCAGCTGGCTTCAAATTTCTGAATTGTTAACTAATATAGTAAATACCCACATGATAATTCCGTCCACGTTAGATACAATACAGGTTACAACCAGGAGAGCTTGTAGTCTTCAACAATCAGCGAATGCTACATGGACGCCAAAAGTTTCAAATCAATGAAGGCTCAAGACATCTCAAGGTAAACTAATATTTATTTACTCTAATTTTGACTTCAGGTTTTTAATGTGTCTGTTGGTCCTTGATTTTGTACAAACTTTCAGCATTACTTAATCCGCTTTTGTATTTGTTATTTTGCATAAATAAGGTATCATGTGATCTTTCTGCTAAATGAATTTTACATTTTGTAGTAATAACTGATCCACTAAGTCAATAAATAGTCTTGTTCATGTATATTTATATTTAGCATAGCAAACAGTTTTCTTTAGTGAGTACTTAGTGAAGTTTAAGTATGTCTGCAACCTTGTAGAGTAACTGAGATGCACTGAACATGTTGGAAAAACATAAGTTAAATCTAAATTCTAAATACATTGTTTTCTTGTGTAATAATTAGTTTTTTCATAATTGTTTTCTTGTGTAATTAGTTGTCTTATGATGTATTTTTTTCCTTTCCATTATAGAGTAAATAGCTTCCTAATTTATGTCCATTTTGCTTATTTTAAGGGTTGCTATATTAATATAGACATCTTCAAAAGCAAGACACAGGTTTACAACAACTTATTTGGAGATGGGCGTCTGGCAAAAAGGGTTGGAAACCAGTGCTGGTTTTAATAGCATGCATTTACTTCTAGAAAAATATTTAATGATTGCTTTTATGTAACTAATATATTACTATGGTTTTTTGGAAACCTAATTTTCTTTGAATTTTAAAAATAGGACAATCAAAATATTTAATAATTATAAATTTTTAAATGTAAATTCCCTAGTTTATTTTAAAACCAAATTTCCATTGCTTTTTACAGGATCTTTCATGAGACTTTAAAAAATTAATTATCCCAAGAAAATTATATGCTTCAACATTTGTATTTGAGAATTTTTAAAGAGACACATGTGTAACTATTATTTGAAGATTAGGGTCCAAGTCCATAAAGTGAGTCACAGTACTTTTGACCCACCCACCCGTCACAAACTGTCATACTTTTCAACCCCCCCCCCCCTCCTTTTTCCAACTGAAGCGTGATCTTCTTTATGAACGGCCATATTTCTGATCATAAACATTTCAAAAGATTTGAAAGAAGAAGTAGACTTCTCTTTTTTTTGAAGCTATATACATACAAACTTTATTTCTTTATAACTGTGAAATCATATATTTTCAGAAATACTTTTTCTTAACACTAGCTTTTATCATCTGTTAAGAGTTTAAAGGTTTGTGTATTAATTCTGAAATTTAAAAATAATTTTCATGGCCATTTTTATATAAGGAAAAAGACAAGTTTCAGATATTAAAAGTTAAATATTCCATTTTGAGTGTTTAAAAAAAAAATGAAGAAAATAAATGGGGAATATGAAAACAGATTATCTGGTTCATGATTTTATTTCTTTTAGGCTGCATCATTATATTTTCACATTGTGTGCCTGCTTAGTTCATTAACTTCAAGTTTAAAAAATTGCACAGTGAAAACACTAGAATTATTTACAAAGACAACATTATTGATGATTTTCGTCCATTTAAGGTCAAAATAAATTAAAAGCACAGGGAAAGCATTAAAGTAAAATATTTGAAATCTGAAAATGTACCTACATAATAATTATTTTACTTTATATGAATTGCATCATTAAACAATATTTAAGTCATTATCACTATATGAAATAAATATATTGTATGTTATGACAGTTAAACATTGGTGCTATAGCTGAATATATGAATGGAGAGTAGTTACTGTGTAATGTAGTAGGTATAAGTTATGCAAGATGCTCACCAAAGCATTAGATAGTCCCTTTTCCCTCTTTTTTTTCCACAGCAGATAACTCTTACAAAAAAATTCAAAACAATCTGAATTGAAGCTGTTGACAAACTAATCTTTTTTAAAATGAACAGACTATGAAAGTAGTGGAAGTTTTCTGCAATATATAAAAACAAAAGGTAACAATACAGGGGAACTGCAACAATAACTGCCACCACAAAAATACTGAGTACTAAAATATCACAAAAAACGGCTTTCACCACACTTATTGCACATTATAATAACCCAAGCATTCTCATTCATTCAAAATTTAATAATTTTAAAAAAAGCATTTTTTAAAACAGAAAAAATATGACCCAAGCAATATAATATTAATATGTCAGCATCCACTTGACACTAGTAAGATATTCCACATTCAAAGAAAATCTATAATTTACATTTAGCCAGCTGATGGTCATCATATCTATTTGAAATATTTAAGATGAGAAAAAAAATGTAGGATTGAAACTAAATCCTCCCTAGCCATTTTCCATTTTTTTAAAAGACTAATTAATACCTTTAGTTATCCAAAATATAATTGAATATTTACTGTCCAACAAAATAATATTTATTGAATATATCTGTAGGTATCTTTCCTCACAGTATCTTATGTATCTTTATAGATTATATTGAGAATGGAAGTAGTACATTTCTATTATGAAGCAGTATTAAACAAGGGTGTTCTAGTTAATATTTCTGAACAAGGTATCTGCAATAATTTTGTAAAAATATTAGGGCAGCGGAAATTAACGATTGATTAATCAGTAAAATTTTTAACCTATTTAAAATTTATGTGATTGATTAAAATTTAAGAAAATATTTAGAATACTTCAATACTTATACACTTTTCCCTCGTATTTTTTAAATTTAAAATGCACATACAAAAAGGTTATTAATCTATTAAATTATTTCCAGATTAATCAAACAAATTTTTTTGTAATCAGTACCAGCCCTAAAAAATATATTTAAGTATATTATCTAAATAAATTGAGAGTGATCAATACTTTTAAAAATTCTTTTTTTTTAGCACACACTCATGAGATTACATTTTAAGAAAATAATTAAAATTTTTTATTTGATATGTATGTTATTTTGATTATCTAAAACTTTCAAGAGGTGACCACCAAATGGGGATATCTTAAACACAAAATATATTTATATTAAAAAACTTAATGCAGATTTGTAGAGTGGTGACTGTTTCAAAATAATAGGAGATATGGCACAAAATAATTCATTGTTAAGAAGATCAATGATTTGAAGGGGAGAAAACAGGCACAGCTATAATCTGTAATTTAAATTAAACAGTGCATGTACTTAAACTAATAAAATTTGTAGCTATAAGTGAAACAAGTCCCACAATATTATATAATGTGAAAAAGCACTACAAAATATATTACTATAAGATTACTTATCAGTTACAGATTTTAAGCAAGTTACTCTTTCTAAAAACAAACTTTGTTCACAAGGAAACAGATTTCAAGATAAAAACAATAGAAATGATAAAAGAAAAAAGAAAGTTCATTTCGCACTCATGACTACAGTTTAGAAAATATAATAGGAACTTAATTTTTCCTAGATAAAAACTTACATTTTGATTTTATTATCATTGGGTGCTAAGGAAATATTCAAAACAGTTGTCTCAAGAACAAAGGCATATATTTTTTTCCATAAATGTTGGTACTTGTGATAAATATGCATTGACTCTGTCTTTATCAAAAGGCTTTTAATTTATGTGAGATTCAAGATCATACTTTTAATACTGAAAATATTAATAATTAATTAAAATTTATTTTTAAAAAAAAACAAATTTACTACTGACATTCTCATTTATAATATTTGAAACAAAAACAACCCACACTTAATTCTCACATTTATATTTACAACTTTTTACAAGTGTCAGCCAAAAGTCATAAAGACAGTTTCATTATCATAGTTGTAATTGTTTTAAAAATAAAAATGTGATGCTTCTAAAAATAAATCAATATCCTGGAGTTATCTTAATTGAAATTATACTGCAGCATTTCTATAGTTACTGGTCTTTGTAAATTTAGATGAAATTTTCAAAATAATTCAATTTTTTCAAGAAAAAAATCCTCTACACTACAAATGATACTTTAACCCAATAATATGGAATTAACAATCATTATTTTAATAATTCTTAGTCTTTTTGTCATCAGACATCCCTTAAAAAAAGCAATAGCAGGTTTTTAAAAAAAAAATACTTTTCATCATTACACAAAATTTCTCGATGCTTTAAAAAAAATAAAAATTTAAAAATAATAAGTCAAGACCTGTCCCAATTAAACATTTTTTTTAATGAATACTTTTCAGCATGTAAGTTCTTAACAAAATTTGTTCACCATATTTTCAAAATCTGTTTTATTATTGTACAGTATTACAAGTAAAAGTCCAATGTAACCATTATTTTTTAAATGTCATAAGTGTGTTAGATAACTCTATAATTTTTTTATTTTTTTTTGTACAATTCAAATAAGTTTTGAATATGAAATGAAGGTATTCATGGGTCCAATAAAAAATATTGGAAATTTTGATTTGATTTATAATTGTATGCTCTTAAAATATATTATTAATTTCTCAACATTTTCTTTCCCAACTGATTTCATGCTAAGCATATAATTTTAATATTTTTAAATTCTATTATTAACGACATGATTTAAGTGACCAAACCAGATATTGTAACTACCACACACTTTATCATAGGGAGTGAAACAATAAAAATAACCAATAGATAATTAATGCTATTAATTTCCCTAGATGCATTCGTCTATAAAATTTTTAAAGGGTATGAAATACAAGTTTTGTGCCAATGCTCCCTTGGCGGGGTATTCACAATAGATATGAAATGTCATGCCTAGATATAATGTCAAGTGAAAGAACACAATGTGAGAATGTTCAACTTAGTCTCTAAATGCATTTGGACTTGGATGCTCAAAATTAAACTACGTTATACCCACCCAAATAAGATAGTCAAGTACATTGTGTATATCAGAGTAAATGAAGTATTGATATTGCTGATCAATGTGAGCAACACATAAAAATAAATACAAGTAATGCAACAAATATATATATTTAATTCAATTAAGAACAACTTGGAAAGACAAGGAAAGAAGCTAAAACATGAATGTATGTATATACAACCACATCACTAGAACAGTGTTTCATTATATGTGCCAAGAGTAATATCACATATAAACAGAATACAACCATAAATTCAGTTTCCTGTTTCACATTTAAATGAATGACCCTCTGAAAGCTGTTTCCAAATTTTAATGCAATTTCACAACTACATAATATTTATATTAATGACTTTTTTAAAGTCATTTTAGAATCAAAGACAAATATGTTGTTTATAAAATTTAATACCTTAGCTAAACAGAAAGATACAATGGCAATTTGAAGACCCATGGCAACTTTATTGACAAATAAGAACATTAAGATAGAATAAATATATTTAGTTAATTATGAAGAATAATAACAGTAAGAATAAGAAGATAATGACTTTAACCAATCAAATCATGGCACTTAAGATATCCTAGACGAAAAAAAAATCCAACTGAATGTTACAAAAATCCTAATTAAGATAAAATTTGACAGAACTTGTATCTGGAATAAATAATTTCATTTTTATCACTTGAAACCCAATGTAAGTAGAACTTTCTGTCTATAAAAATAATTGATTTGCTTTACATGTTTGTGGCATGTGGATGTGAATAAAAGGTATAACTAGGCTAAATTTCAACATTAAGAAAAAAAAAAAACTAAGTTCATATTTTATACCATTTTGTACAATGGGATCATATAATTCACACATTCCTTATTGTTATGTTTAGCAGGCCCTAAGCTAACACATCATTGTGTAATAGTGACAGTTAAATATGGTTTTTGTAAAGGAAATATTTTTGAACAATTACATCAAATTGTTTTGCTCAAATGGGTACAAGAATTGCTATTTGAGAAGTAGGAGATTGAGCTTGAAAAAAAGGAAATAGTCTGATATTCATTGATGAAAGTTGGGACACTTATTTTGAAACTATTAAAACTATTATTATACCATGTGTAAATAATCAAAATGACACTGCAATCTTTTTTTTATAAAAATGTGAATAAATTATGGCTGCCCTAAGAGGGGCCAGAGCTAAACTAGGTGGTATGAAGAGGGGGACATCTGGTGACACCATTGGGGTTTATCATTTTACAAACGATCAATTCCAGTGCATTAAGAGTACACTCTTGTATGATTGCCATAAGATCAATAGAAAAGTGATGCCACTATATATACAAAAATCGTCAGGTAGAAAATTTTCTTCTGGAATATAAAAATGGACAAACTCAACTCTATTGAAAGTATTTTCCTAACAATAAAAATAAGCTGTCTTTCATCACTGAACATCAGAAAAAACATTTTGTTAACAAATAGTACCAATGCCATCGGCTGTACAGTAACAAGTTATGGCATACAGCACAATAATAGACTTGCATTTCTGAAATACTCGCATGTCCAGTGAGGACATAAACATCAAGTGGCTTTTTTCTGCTTGAATCAGAAGAAATGCTCCCTCAGGAATCTGAAATAATTATTACAAGAGATTACATGAAGAATGAAAATGCAATGCTTAAATTTAAATCTTAAGGATATTTATTATTATTAATAGAAATAACACATAAAAACCAAAGACAAGTTTTTAAAAAAATATATTTACAGCACAGTTTTGATGCTTTGTCAGCAAGTGGTATAAATTATTTCAGATTTATAAATTCTTCTTACAAGCATTTTTAAATTAAAAAATGCAAAAAATTTACTTGTTTCATATCATCTATATATATAATTCTTCTCATGGTCCAACCATGCCGGACACAAAGCAAGCTGTCTAACCCCACCAACCAATCAGCTGCCAAGAAAAGGTAGTGCACAGGGTGGGGGGGTCATCGAGGCCAATGATGCATTAAATTGAGGTCAATTACTTTGTTCTTTCAGAACAACAGAATAGCATGTATTTCGTAGTGTAGTCGTTATTACATTCGCCTAACACACGGAAGGTCGTAGGTTCAAGCCCCAGCTAAGACATCACTTTTTTAATTATTAAAAATGTTTGCGTTTGTGCCCGTTCATTTCCCACTTTCTTTTCGAACATGACTTAGCAACACGGCTGTTCATTCGCGTTGTTCTGATTTCTTCCTGATGTAGTTTTTGTCTGTTCTCCCCCCCCCCTAATTTCTTTGCACTATTTATGAGCAAGTCTGCAGCGTACGCTACTTGCGGGCCACATCTAGTATTAATGATTACTAATCACTTAAAAACTACAAATTTAAATTTGAATATTTTGCTTATGATGTTCACTTCACATTTTTTTTAATGAGCAAAATTTATGTTTGAAGCTGCAAAATACTGTTTAAATTGTAAAAGTAATTAATTTGGATAAAAAGAACAATTACTCTGAAGTAAAACAAAATTTATAGCCTAAAAGTACAATAAATTTAAGCAAAGATAAAACTGCAATAGAAGTAAAGTTATAAACATGTTAAAGAAAATGAAAGACATAGGTATAAATGAAATATTGATTATTGGGTGAAATCAACACGACATTTAACTAAAAAAAAATTCTAGGGACATTATTAGGTATTCTAAACAACAAAGATCCACTGAGAAACAAAAATTTACTAAAAAAATCAAAATGAGACGACAGACGGATAATAAATAAGTAAGTTTATATTTGGCACTTAAAGTTTTAAGTAAGTTATGAATGCTTATTAAAGATTAGTTGAATGTATGAAATTTTAAATCCTTTTGAAGAAAAGTTTAAGTTGTTATTACTATATTTTTTTATAAGGAGTTTTAAAATATTTTTTTTAATCATTAATGTGTGTCAAATTTATTTTTAAGCTTTAAAGGAATACAAATAAACCTATAATAAACTAATCAGTTATTAAAAATGATTTGTAAAATTGTAGCTGTTTTATATTTTAGTTGGGCTAAGACAACATGCTGAATATTTCAGCTTTTACTTTAATGAATTCTTTACATAAAGTTGTTTCCAAAATAAAATTAAATAAGGTTTCAAAGTTAAAGCTTTGTTCTTAAATTATTGCATTTTCAGTTTGGGAGAGTCAGGAGAAATGGGCCACCAAACGAATATCAGTCAAAAATGCAGCTAGTGTAAACTCATATAAAGTTAAAATCATCATATTCGGCTTATTAATCACTAATTCAATTGTGCATATAATAATTCTATTTATATTTATTTTAACATACGTTACATTTTTAGAAATAAAAAAGCAATTTGATGACAAATCATGCAAATTGATTCTAAGGGCAGCAGACATAATATGTATGAGGCCAATTCATTGTCTATAACATCATAATTACTAATATTTCACTAATGCTATGGACAATAGAGGAAAATAAAAGTTACATTAACTGTATAGCTTAGATAATAACTTTTAATATTTAAGGAATAGAAGCTGCACTAATTTTAAAGCTAATTAATAAAGAAAAAAAACTTGAGTAATTCACTCCCTAAAACACATAGATTAGTTTACTGCACAAACACCGAATAAACTAATGCAGTTAAAGGTAGATTATAAATGCCTAATAAATATTCATCTATGCTACCTTTCAAGGGCCAATGGAGATCACCCTGAACTACAGCCAGCATGGCATCTAGCTCCCTCTCAAACTCATCATGGGGCCGCAAGCCTGCTAGGAACATGGGAGGATAACACAAGTGCGAGCCATGATAACAACGTTGGCAAGATCTTAACCTCTCTCAAAACAATTACATTTGCCATTTTTATGCTTTTGAAATACAGACTTTACCATTTTAGATCTGTATTTTTAAAAAATGAATCTTTTAATAGAAAGTGGTTTAAATTCAAACATTAATTAAAATCTACATGTCTTCATAACAAAGCAAATTAGTCATGTATTGAGGGCACCTTTCTTTATATCTGAGAGAAAGGAGAACTGAGTATAAAAGGTGTTTTTGATTATGATATATTGATTTTGTTTCATTAACTTCATTTTCAATATTTTCTTATGACTGCAGCAAACATCATGTTGTATAACAATAAACAAATAAAAGGTATCTATGCCAACTTTGAGAAAATTGTGCAAAATCTTTGATGAATCTGTTTTTATGATAAGTGTTTTCTCATAAACTCAAGACCATAGAAAAAATTACAAATGAGATTTACTACTATAACAATAAAGTATTACTATTAAAATTTTTAATTTTGGAATGATTTTGAAACTGCTTGTAAGTGTAAGAAAATATAAATAGAAGTACACATGACAACCAAATAATCAAAATATTTTTAAAAACATCTACATATAAATTGAATTCTATCTAGTTTAGGATGATGAACTGTCAAATGAAGTTAACAAAGAAAAAAAAATGTGTTATTAAAAAAAATCAACAAAGCAAACTTTTTAACTGTCTCATGGTAATTAAATATAAATATAGAAAATTATAATAGTAATCCTCCAATTTTTTTCCTTGTTGGATTCTTATTAGATGAGAATGAAAACTTGTAATTTTATTTATCAAATATCCTATTCGCAAAGCACAGGAGATAACATGTTCAGCTTTACTCAGATAAAAAAATATTCTTTAGCGTCATTACTGTTGTTTTCCATTTGTTTTAAATTTGTAGGAGAAATAAAATGTATTGTACAATGCTGCATAATACTATATACTCTTTTTTTTTTTTTAAATACCTCTTTTTTTCCTCCTAACGTGTATGGAATTTTTTTGAAAATGTGAATAAACATTTTAAATAAAACATACATTGCTAATTATCAAAAAAATTATCAGATGCTGGGAAAGCAATTTGTCAAAATTGTTAAGGCTAAAATATCAATTTTAGTGCAAGGAAATATGCAAAGATTACACACATATAAACTAAATAAATTATAAATCAAGTCAAATCAATGCAAAGAGAATCATTAAGAAAACAATTTATGTAACTCACCATCTTCTTCATAGAATCCACCTGTTCCCTCAAAGGTAGTGAGTGCACTAGCTAGTTCCTGCGTGAACCCATTTAGAGATAAAGATGTGAAAAAATCTGGCTGTTTTGGGGAGGACTCCACCTTGTCAGCCTCACTGCCATCATTTTCAACCCCTACAGCAAGCCAGGTTTCATCATCCAGGCTTAGCTCCCCGTTTTCTAAATCACAGTCAACTATATTGCAAAATTGATTATTTTCCTCGTTACTGACTTTCTTAGAGTCACCGATTGGTAATGAGTGGGATGACGAGCTGAGACTATCAAGAGGTAATCCCTCAAACTGGTTGTCACTATGCGCTGTATTGTAGATTACAAAGTCTTTATCATCCGTTCTTTTGGTATGTAATATGGAGTGATCTAAGAAAACTGATGACTGTTTCTTTTCTGGCTCATGTGACAACAGAGTGGGTAAGTTATTGGAATTTGATGTATTTAAGTGGTCGAGTGAGTAACTATCAACTGGTGATTCTTCAGACATCATTGAATGTAGCAGTGGGCTGGTGTGATTCAACACTATTGGAGAATCAGCAGTAATGACTGTGTTTTCCAGATTCTCTTTGGTCTGCAAGATGACATCACCAGCCCCATGACACACATAAGCTGCCTGCTGAATGCCTGACAAAAAAGAATCTCCCACACTTTCTATTTGTGAAGATATTGATAAGTCCGGTGGATCTCCATCAAAAGAATCAGTTGGCTGTTTGTTAAGTTGAGAAGCTGTAAGAATTTCAGAATCAATAAGTTCTGGCTTTGGACTGCCTTCAAACACATTGTCATCTAAATGATCACAAGACAAATTCTTATTTCGTTCTACAGTTAGTCCATTTGATGACTGAAGAGAGCCAGTTAAATCCTGTGATTCGTGTATACAACTGATCAACTCCGTGTTTTCTACATTTGACACAAGCTTATTATCTAATGGTGCTCTGCATTCTGATTTGTCTGCAAGCAAAAATTTACTTGCCGCACCATCCTCCAAATGTGGACTTCTTCCATGTGTAGGTACTGATGGCTGGCGAGTATCACAGTTGTTATAATCATGTTGGGAGGATGAGGCTGAATAAGTATCATCATTTGTTGAGCCTATATCACAATGGAGAGAGTTTGCAACAGAAGCCAAATTGCTAGTGGGAATAGGCTCTTCAACTTTTTTTAATGAGTCTTTAGTCATTGCATTTACCTGCAAGTCAACATCTGGGGAAATCAATAGTTTCATTGAGTGTTCAGCTAAGTCTTGCAGCAGAGAGCTGTTGGGACTTGCAGAGGTTTCACAAATTTTGGAATGCTGGGAAATAATTGAACAAGGAATTGGCACCGAGATCGGAGAAGATGGCGGTGGTTGGGCCAAAGTTGAGGTCTGGTGACTAGTCTTTAAAGATGGTCTCTGTGATGGGGATGATGAAGTCAGTGGGACTTGGGAAATGTTGAGAGGATCAAAACTTGTAGCCATAGTACTGGATGGTGTGGGGGAGGTTGACAGACGGGACCATGATGGGTCCTCGTCTACCCTGCTCACTGAAAAGATTTTACGAGCTATTTGTTTTGGAAAGTACTGAGGACTGAGGATCATTTCAGGTGGTGAAGCTCCCACTATTGATGACAACAGATTTTTCTCACCTCTGTTTAGCTGGGGAGAGGTCTGAGGAACACTGCCTGAACCACTCACAACTGCAATCAGGGGATTCTCATTCGTTGTTGCCTGGGGAGAATCAAGTGTCTCCTGAGGGTGGAGGTGTTTATAAGGAAAGAGTTGGCTTGGTCGGAGGTGGGGCTTTTCGATTACAGACTCCTTTATAGGTACAGGTTGGTCTTCTGGCTCAACTGTTGACCAATCAACTTCATCAACATTTCCAACGTCTTTCAACTTTGTGTTTGCTGCTTCTTTTCTATATTTTTCTTGGATGACATCTTTAACCTGAGCCTCCTCCTCATCTATAACAGTAAAGGATTCATTGATGATATTTTCCTCTATTTCCTTGCTGTGATCCATAACTTCCTGGTGTGTAGGCGCAGCTGCAGCGGCCCTTTCTTCCATTTTCCTCCTCTCCTGCTCCTCTCTTTCCTTTGCTGTTTGAACATTCCTCTCTTGCCAAGTCTGAATATCTCTCAAGAGTCGGATTTGTTGTTCAGCATAATCTTTCATGACCTGGGAAATTACACATCACTCATTATTTGTTCACAGAGTATAAGATTCTTGACAAAAAACCCACAAGATAAAAATATGTTACGCTCAAGCAAAGTGATCAAATATACCAATATAATTGTATATTGAAGAATGTTTGCAACCATGCTGATAGTATATGATGGGAATTTATTTTTACCAATATTTTAATGATATAGAAACATTTTAACTATTTTAACACATTTAAGAATTTGAATAGACAGCTGAAATCAATAGTTTCCAAACAACATTTAATAATACCCCAAAAATATTGCTAGCTTAAAAACTATTGTATACTCATTCTAAAGACGATTTTTTGGGGGGCAAAATCTAGGGGATAAGGTTTGTGGGGGGGGGGGGGGGGGGTCCGTCGGCTTACGAGCTGGTCATAGGTGATTTCTGCATGTACATCTACATTCTACAAGATTCGACTGCTCTACCAGAATTTATAAAATATTATTTAACATCTGCACTTAACCTATTTATTAATTTTATTTATTTTTTGTGAATGTTTTAATAAATTGTTTTAAAAAATGTATTTTCAACAAAGAATTTTAATGTACACACTTTTGTTAACTCTTTCCAAACAAACAAAAAGCAAGCACAAAGATAAAGATTTGTAGTACAGAGTAGTGGGAAATACAAAGAAAAGTATTATACAAAGAGTGGGTAGTACCTTTATATAATCACCAATTTAACATATTTTCAAATAATAAAATTCTGAACTACTAACCCTATTCTTTAAAATGAATAGTCAGTGTAAGAGAAAAAGATCGGCTTATTCATTAACGTTTAAATTGACAAAGAGTTGTAATGCGCTCCTAGTCGCTTTACCAAAGCGTTATAAAGTGCGCCTCGATAGAACTCTCTTTAGAAACGAAATTACAGAATATAAAAACTCTTCAGTGCTTGAAAAAAAGCACTTAAGACTTCCGACAATGGCGGGCGTTACCCTCGCTAGTGTATCGCTCGATTCGCAAAGTTTTTATTTGTGTAGTTTTTACGTTTTTTTTTTTTTTGAAGATGCAATTTTGCTATACTTTATTATAAAAATAATAGTACTTAACTACAGGTAAAATTAGTATTACCCTCAAGACGGTCACTTAGATACATAAAATAACCATTCTTATCCTAAAAGATGAAGTTAGTATGACAATAATAATATAAACAAATTTTACACAATTTTTAAAATTTTATAACCAGCAATACGGGAAATCCTTACGAGAATGGGGCGAAAGTTTAAGAAAAACCCTATGGGGCTTTAAACGTTAATGCTGAAAGTAGTTAACTTTGCTATAGAAAATGGTATTCATCTTCTCTGTTATTCAAAACATAATGACCGATTTAGCTTATAGTTTTTAAAAAATGTGTACCATTTTGTTTATGTTGTTCTATTATTTTTTGGGGTTGGCTTACGAGCGGGGTACACATTTTTTATACTATTCTCTTCCAAAAGAGGTGGGGGGGGGGGGGGGGGGNGTCGGCTTATGAACAAAGGGCAATATGGTAAAAATAAATGTTTAAAAATACACAACTTACTGAGTTAATAATAAGTATGTCTTTAAAAAAATCCACCATAAAAGAGAACTATACAAAAACACACTGCAGGGATATTTCTAACATAAAGCAAGAATACTTACAGATTCCTTCTTGGCCTCCTTGTCAAGATCTATTCTTGTAACAGAGAAATTAACTCTCATTGCATGGGACAGTGCCATCAGGCCACCTGTTTTAATATCATTTTCTCTTAGGTCAATACGAAGCAGGATTGTGCTGTCTGCTATGTACTCAGCGAGAGCAACAGCTCCTGTTACAGGAAAATGAATATTTATTTTGCACAATACTGAATGCTAATATCATCAATCTACATAATGTGCTATGTCCTGTCTGTCCACTCGTAATGCTACTAATTTTAGAAAGCAGTGAACCGCTAAAAAAAGCCTTGAAAAAGAATTACTACACCAAAAATAACTCTTCGAATGTTCGCATAAAATTGTTCAATATGGAAATAAATGAATAAAATAAAAATAAATAAAATGAAATAAATTTAAGTTCTGTATTACATTATTATTTATTCTGATGTACATATTTTCAAAATTAATAAATTTCAGCTGAAATATATTTATTTTGCAAGCTTCCTTCATTTTTGACTGGTAATAGACTAATTAAAATTATATTTGAATTTGACATATTTGTTAGGTAAATTTTCATGATAAATTAGCTTATTCAAAATTTAACTTCAGAATGTTTAGTTCAATATTTTTTTATTTATCAAATCAAATCATTTCTTTATTTTCTGTACTGCTAAAGAGTTATTGCTATGAACCAATGTGGTACTGTGATTTTGTTTGTATAGGGAATAGTGCTTGACATTAGATCTGTAAGTGCCAGTTGTAGTTGGTCAGGATAAAAAACAATAAGGTGGACATAATAGCACAGTGAACACAAAGACTCAGAGTGATAAATGAGCAAGTTATTGCTGATGGCTATCAGTATGTAAAGTACTTTTAAGTGTCCTTAGTAATGTAGACAGATGGTCATGTAATTAGATTGGATTGTCATCCATTTTTATTACATTCAACTTGTTTTGATCACATCATAATATTGAATATGAATAAAGTAAATATAAATTAATATTGCACCTGAATTTTTTACAGCTTGTCATAATCCATTAAGACAAATGTTTATTTTAGAATAAAAGTGTTACCACAGTCTAAAATGAGCTTAACAGCCAGGGAGTATATATTATTTAAAATACATGTTACATTCAAAGTAATTTACACTCTTTGTTATTTCATGTTTATTCTGTGAGAAATAAGCAGTCATTACCTTCATCAGAGATTTTGGTTTGTTGTAATCCAAGCCTTAACAAGGAATTGGTTTTTAACAGTCCATCTTTCATAAGATGCACACCTTCATTGGTGATAGCATTGTGTCCAATATTAAGAGTCTCTAAACATTCACTTGCCGCCTGTTCATAGAAAAGTTCATAGAAAGATTCATTTTACAACAGTTTCATTATACTAAAACAGTAAAATGATACATTTAATTTCCCCTTATAAATGTTTTGTTTCATTAAAGAAAGAGCAAAAATGCAACAAGAGACAAGATTTTTGTGAATAGCTCACAGGATAGGACATAATTTGGCTATAAAAAAAGTTATACAAGTTACATTCAGATTTTTCACATGAACATCATCTTACTAAAGCTCTTCCTAAGGCTGGCATGGCTTGATAATTGATTTGATTGTTCCACAGCACCAGGGTCCTTAGGCCTTTACCAGAATTCTGCTCCATCAGCCCATCACACAAATGACTAGTGCCCACATCCTAAAAACCATGAACATTTGAGCATAAGCGCATGTACTCTGAATACTAAAGCTAAACAAAGGTCTCATAGACAGATTCCAAAGCTTATATACAACATACCTGAAGATGGTTGTTGCGGAGGTCTAGCAAACAGAGTTTATGATTGTAGCGCAGTAAATTTCCTAACTGTACCCCATCAGTTGGCATGAGCTTATTATCAGCAAGGAATAACTCCTGGAGGATTTCATTCATTTTCAGAGCAGCAACTATTGGAGAAATTGAGAGATAAGATTTTTGAAATTCAGTTGATTAAAAAAAAAAAACCAACAAAGTAAGGCCTACCAACACATGGTGTTTACATCAGTTTAAAAAGCAAAGAGGCATTTCAGGGTTTGAATAGAAATGTGATGATAAATGAGATCAATCTCTTTTTTAGTTTAAAACTGCATTTTTACTTACTCTTATAGAAGTAGTGAGACTTTAGGGTTAGAAGTGAAATTTTCATTTAATAGAATGGGACTTTAATGGTAATCATGGTTATATTAACTCACTTTGCAACTATATCAGAATAGAAAAATTTTATTGGTTCTTCCTATAATAATTTACATATCCAGATTATAGCTAGAATGTGGAATAACATGAATTGTGTGTATACTTTTTTAAAAGTTGGAATATACGCATCTAACTTGGATTTGAAAAATTAAAGATTACACAAAAACGCCAAATAATTTTTAAAGTGCTTAGACTCAAAGACTGCAAAGGATTTTCTTTGAAGCATGTATATAAAAATATTTAATTGTAATTCTTTTAGGCTTATCGTATAGGGAATAAAATAAGTGTAAATTATAAAACATAAAAATTTCATTTATGAAACAAAATGATTTATATAGTAGTCTGCAACTATAAATGTCACTAAAAGTAAATATTTTCTGACCACTGAGAGATGATGTGATTACCGAGAATAACTAGAGGTCTCCCTGACAAGGAAACAGACTCCAAATGAAGAATAGTAAGATGACAACCCAGTTTTAGTGCCCGTCCAAAGATGGGAATAGTTCTTTCATTCAAATCACAGTTTCTTAAGTCCAGACACGTTAAGCTGGGTGTCTGTAACAAAGGCATGTAATAATTTTTTAAAATCTGTAAAAAGCCATCCCAAATGCTAAATTATTGTCTTCTACTTCTTATTTATGAGTTTTAAACATGTATTTGATTGATTTTTTTAAAGCATCAAGTGCATTGCAATTTTTTCTTATTTAAAAATCTCCCCAATCATTCAATAAAAATTTTAACTAGTAGAATCTTCCTAAAAGATATTTATCGTTTAAGTTTCTCAACATTTGGGAAGACAGAACGTTAAACAAAATATTGTAAGCAGAATATGAAAATAAGCTGCTTAGTTAAAAAAAAAAGAATATTTTGTTCTAAATCATAACACAGAACCAAGTATATAAAAATACGTTGACCAAAGCACTTACCCTTCTAACAAGCCGGGAACAAGCCTGCCATCCTCTTGCTTGAATATTTTTATTACAGGAAATGTTCAGTTGGCACGCAGACTCATAATACTCAATCATATCAAACAGTGCTGTGGCACACTGAAAGTTCGTGAGTTCAAAATTAATAGCAAAATGAAAATCTATACTGTTTAAAAGCACAAGTAAAAACAAACTCATCAAAATATATTTTTACATTATATCCTCAAATTTTAGAGCATTTCATTATTTTATAACTTTTTTTTTTCTTAAAAATTTAATTAGTTGTGGCTGAAGAATAAATATAGCAGCTTTAATCCCACCCACCAACCAGGACAGGTATAATCCCAATCCCAAACAACAACCAATGACCCCACCCAACAACCAGAGGACACCACTAATCCCAAACAACAACCAGAGGACACCACTAATCCCAAATTACTAATAACCCCACTCACTAACCAAGATAACAACACAAAATGGGTAGAGGCTTCAGCTCTGGTATTTGTTTATGTATGTAAATTCCCTTGTCAATCAAACTAACCCAGTAATTCTCCACATACACATAAATTCCACAATAATTTCCAAGCCATTATCTCAAGAGCAAGTACAGCCATTAATACTGGCATCCAGAACCATGACAGTTACTGTAAGTCTATAGATTCTACAAATATAATAACCAGATACCATTTTTATTAAAAAAAAAACATCTGCACCCATGTTCACAATGTCAGTAAAAACCTTTCAATAAAAAACTACTTATTTCATTCTTTCTTTAATACAGTGCTACTTGCTTATTCTTATACCTATAAACCTATTCAAAATTTGAAGGAATTACTTCATTAAATACATTAGTAAAGCTTTTAACAAAATTCAGCATAAGATTTTTCAAGATTTTGCTGGCCCGGCATACAGTATTATCTCCAGCAACACACTATCTGTTCATTTCATTGCCAAATACATGAAAATGCATTGTTTTTTTAAAAATAAATTTTATTTGCATTTGAATGTGAAAAAAAATGTTCTGTGGTGACATTAAGTTAGTCAGTGATTATTCCAGTTCAAGATGTTCATTATGTCAGCCACCTCAACCTCTTGATACAACCTGACTCAAGGTCTTATCTTTAGGCACTGGAATGTCTTTATATCTGTTTTGTCACTGACACCGTCTATATCAGTAAAACAATGTATCTTATACCAATGACTCATACATGGCCTTGTATAGTCATGTTTCTTTACCAGTTACCATCTCTTGGTGTTTTTAGTTCAGGCTAAAGCACATTATTCATAGGCCTGTAGCAATGATGTGTATTGAAATTTCTTAGAACTTTTTAATGAATCACATAAGGGGAGTGCTCCAGAGGTTTTCATAAAATTGTATATGGTGAATTCTGAATAGGTTCATGTTTCAAAGTTCTAGAAAATTACATGTTTCCATTGTCCCACCAACCAAGTGTTTCTACAACAAAAGTCATGAACATAGAAAATTCGGAACTTTAAGTTGGGGTAATGCGGCTAAAGGGGCGTCAAAAATCTTAACCCATATGCCTTGACGCTAGCCATAGCTATGTCACTGGGGTCTTGTGTTTTTTTTTTTTTCTGTTTTTTTTTTCCAGAGTATAGCAGGTTTAAGTACTTATTTATATCTGAACGTTATATACCTTTTAAACAATCCAAAGTGGCAGACCACACCCAAGTCAGCCTAACCTGGCCACGGTTTTTCACGCCACTGTGAAGTGCTTATGGGGCATTTACATTCGATCTACAATTGACGCATGACGGGGTGGCGGCTCGCATTGATTTAACATCGATAATTCCTTGGAAAATTCACGTCTGCCCCAGCTCATTCATACGCTTCTGCTAAGCTATACGGTCTACTGGCCTACTAACACGGGTGGTATATAAACTTTGGATTTTCTAATGTTGATAACATGGGACAATGACCTAGTCTTTACGCTTCAACAGGGACGTGTGCCAACTAAATGATCAGCTGTGCTGCATGATGCAAGTACAGGACTAGCAAGGGATACAGTTGGGCATGTTGTAATTGGACGCTCCGAGGCATACTCTTGTCAACGACGGGATGACCTCTGACTTATGTAAATGTTGCGTGGCAATAACACATTTAATTCCCGGAGATGACATAAAGTCACCCACCCTTTAATAACACCCAGTGTTCCACTGCCGTCGTGAAATAATGGGCGTAACTCAGATTTGACCAAATACGGTAAAATAAAAAAAAAATTAAAAGTCCCTAACAGAGGAAAAGATATTTCACGACAGGACCACTGTCATAATAAAAAATTCATTTAGCTACGACCTGCGATGATGTGAAACAGGGATGACCATATGATAAGATTGAACTCTGACCTTAAATGACAACTCTACTGAAACTATACAGATGTCTGTTTAAAAACTGATGTATTCTACACTAGCTATTTTAAATCTAAAACATAATTACCTCATCACTCGTGGTTTCCTTTCACTTGGTTTAACCTGATGTAGTCACAACCAAGACACAATAACAAACTAGTATTGAATGACATGCCATAAACTAAATAAGCTATAAGTTTGCCCATGATGCCCATGATCATGACGTATTTTTATTTTAACGAGATTTCCGAAAAAATGGTGACTGTAAAAGTTATAACCATTTGGAATATTAAATGTAATTCTGTGTTAGTATATGACAACCAAATATTTCAAAATCCCCAACAGCTGTTTTAGAAACAGAGACGCACTTTTCAGCACCATTTGTGAAGTACTTAAACCGTATCGCTAACCGATCTCTCCCCCTCTTTTCTTTGGAACACTTACCTGCCTTACCACCACTCTGATAAGAAAAAAAAATCACTGAACAAATTCGACTCTCATTTCAAACATTAAACAAATAAATAAATAGGATCTACTCCTTCAGTCTGGTCCTGATATTAATGGGATTTAGGCTCAACTAAACCGCATTTTTCTACATAGAAGGGTTAGTGCGATCTGTATAGAAGGAGCGTCTGTAACAGATAAGATCAGGCGATTTTTGATATAGTTTTACAAATGAGTATATTTTCTCAGATATAACGGCATATCTTAAGATTCAACTTCAAGACTGTCACTGCGTTTCGTCTGTTTAGCAAAACATAATGAAATCAAAATATCGAAATTCAGTAATAAGGCTCAAATCAATGGTTTTCCACCTATTTTTGGTCACACTTTAATTCAAGCATTCATATTTTTAGCCCGTACATCTCACAATGTTCATCTTACAATCTTCTGTCATCAGCAGGGATGTTCTGACATAGTGAGAGCGGGTTTAATACAATGCAAAGTCTTAACGTTTCACAAAATTAAACTTTTTTAAAAAAAATGAAAATTGTATCGGCGGCGCTATTTGGCAAGAGCATGACGTCTCGTAGAAACTTAACACCCGCTGCTAAGTTATGAGTCATTTTGAGAGGCTTCAGGAAATTTCTGGTAACATCTGGTACGTGTGTATCAGTCGTCGACAAATGGAGGAAGTAAATAAGTAGATCAAGAAATACTACAATGTGCTAACACAACCGAAAAACAAATTCATTAAAAAGAACGTATGAGCTACCATTTGAGCAGCAGAATAAGGAGTATGTAACGAGCTCATCAGTTGCTTACCTCAAATTAAAAAACAAATATTTGTTAACATGTTTGTTTGTTGTTTTTTTGTTGTTGTTTTTTGTTGTTGTTTTGTTTTTGTTTTTGTTTTTTTGTTGTTGTTTTTTTTTAATTTATGAAAATCAACTTATTGAAAACGCCATTTATCATCGGCTGAATAGTTTAATGTCACGAAAAGCATGCGTGACGATCCCCACTTTAAAAAAAAAAAAGAGTATTACAGTGGTACCTCAGATTACGAACTTAATTCGTTTCAGAACGCGGTTAGTAATCCGAAATGTTCACAATACGAAACAGTGAAACCAATAAATCAGACCATGAATTTATAGCTAAACGAATCGTTCTTTTTTATTCTTTTAATAAGCATCAGGTCGTTTAGCAAACAAAACGCAGGGAACTGGCGTACTTCACAGACAGGAAAACAAAGAAATCAATGTGCAGGGAAAATATATTTATACTTTCTAAAGTAAAGTTTGTAAAGTTTACAAATATTTTTAAAAATAAGTGTACACAATTTTTTTTTAAAAATATTATGCTAGTGGAAACGATGTTAGTAATGTGTGGCCTTCACTTATCATGTACGCCATCGTTTACGTTTGTAACGCACGTTGAAAGTTCATCACTCTCACTCAAGCCTTCGTTCGCCACCTGAGGCAAAGTTCGTTCGTATTTTTTAAACTAAAAACAAAATAACGGTTCGTGAGGCTTGAGGCATTCGTAACCCGAGTTATCACTGTTTTTTCTTATTTTAATGCCTTTTAACATTTCAACAGCTACAACATCTGTCATTTAAATTGAACTGCATACCCCTATCAGCTACATGTATCACCTGCTCCACCCCTTGTTGAGGAGCCCTGAAATCCTCTGCCCCAGTAGAGTAACAGGAGACCCGACACTAGACGAGGCGTGTAAACAGCGGGTCGGTCAGTCGATCACGAGGAATCAATTCAACAAGGATAAGAATTTTTTTTTTACATGTGGGTGGGGGAGATGAAGAGGCAACATCGTGACAAAAGGAAAATAGAACATACCAAAACCAAAAACGAAGAAAAAAACGTGATAACAATACCATATTATCATAATGTAATTCACAACTCATCAGACATGCTTCACGTAATGGTCTTATGTACATGTATATGGCTTATATTCTGATCTAATTTTTTTAAAAATATAAGCCATGTATATTTATAAAAGAAATTGTTTGTGTTTTAAAGTTATTATATTTGTATTTGAGACCTAATATTATATGATGCATTTTAGTTAATTTTGTCACTAACCATTTATCCAAACCAAAAGGTGTTTTTCTTTCATACATGCCCTGTTTGTGAGATATTGTTTAACCGTCAAAAGGGCCCTGGACATAACGGCCCCATACAAGAGTTTACATTTTTTAAACACAAAATTTAATTTTTGTTTTGTTTTTCATTTTCAAGTTTTTGTCAACTTTTTCACCCTTAAAAAGGTGGTCAAATTGTAAAATTATTTTTTGTGATGCTATTATATTATTTCTTGATTATATATAAAAAAACAAACTTGACTTTGTACCATCTATACTTATTAAATTCCTTCTTGTGATGTCATTATTATTGTTTCTTGTGAATGGTGATTAAAATACTAATACATTATTTTATTGTATTTTTGACCATTAGCCAATCTAATAGTCCAGGGCTGATAGGTCGGGGCCGTTTTGTCGGTTAACCGTTCAAACTCTCTTGCCCTAAAGTTAAACTAAAAATGCATCTATATATTTAAACTATGGATATCATAATATGTATTACCCCTAATTTTTCTACTGTGTATGAATAGGGATTCGTTTAAATATGTATCTGCTTCATGTTGTCGCCATCAATAAAAAATTCTGGAAGGTGACACATCCGAAAATCGCTCTAGTTATTTGAAGGATACTACCATAATATATTACCATATTAGAGAGCACATTGGATGATTTCAAATACAAAATACTTGCGTGTGTTAAAAAAAGAGAAAAATTAATAGTGATGAAACTCAAGTCCCGACTCTAAACGGTCATTTCACGCATTGAGTTATTAAGGCAGGTTGGCTCCAATCGAGTCCTCCCAGTCTACACAAGTAGTAACGTTATTCAAGGGTCTATAATTTCAAGTTCTAAGAATTAACTATAAACACGCAACATTCCAATTTATGCTTTACAGAAGTAATTTATACAACTGAAACGCTCAATTTAAAGAAATTTACATTTTAAATAATTGTATCCTATTTGTAAGCGGATCAGAATGAAATGGGTGTGACAATTACAGATAAAAGATGCAGAACTCCATAGTTGTAAAGAAACAAACCGAGATGAAACTTACCTCATCGTCCAGGTGGCAAGCCTCGAAGTCCAGTATTTTAAACTGAACTCTCCTGAAGATTTCTTCAATGCACTCACACTGTTTTTGATCCAATTTCTCACCTAGGAGATAAAACAGACAACTTTGATTAGCTGACTTCGATGGATCTTGCGGAAGGCAAGTAAACAGGTCCCGACAAATCACGCGAATTAAACAGTTCTTGCTAAATTTTTTTAAAAAAAAGCTAAGCTAAACCCCCATTTTCGTGTTTAATTTGAGTGTTGGAACTATGCTATAAATATGTGAGTTTTGATTGAATTTTAGGCACGCGGCCCCAAAAAAGATTCGCCACCACTCGTGCCCTAGACTGTTTTTGGGGGGTTCAGTTCATCGCAGTAGTATGGTGCATGTATAATACTAAGTAGAGATTTCATCTCATCGAATGATTACTAAATTCTATATCAATAACCCCAAGTGAACGCTATCGTGGAAACTATATAAGAAAAAACTAATTACCCCATACAAAATAAAATGTGTGCCGTGGACCAAGTTTCATAGACAATATGTCTAAGACTTTAGGAAGGGCGTGAAATTGTTACATTTCTACTCCAACTGAAGACAACTAGCTCGGGTGTAAACATGAAGAAAATAGGTTGCGGAGTAAGACAACATGGCTACTGTCGATCTAGAATTGAATCATATTACAATTACCATAAATGTAATAGACTTTAAAAACGCGAAGCTTTATAGTGCGTCCCTGTCTTTTTCTGAAGCCGACAAAGTGTGATTTGTGTTACATTTTATAGAAAGGAGCAAATGTAAAAAAAATCATGTTAAGCCTGGTCCCTTTTTGGACTCAGGACGTGTTAGCGCATTTTCGTATTATGTATCAGTACTTATGTTAGATATCAGCATTATGTAGTTATCAGTAATTGTGTTTAGATTTTAGACATATTTTTATGAATTTTCTTGTGTAATGAATATACCTGAAAAAAAATTATTTAAAAGTCATTTCTTTACATTTTAAAATTTTTTATTTTCTCTTTAATCTAACTACAAGTGGTTTGTGGTCACTGAAATAGGACTCATAAATGAAACATTCTAAATTGTAATCAGCTAATCGCCCAAATACTCCATCAATTGTTGTTTGATAGATCGTGGTTGCCAATCTTGTTGAAAGTAGTTGAATGTTGAAGCTTGTTTCGAAAAAGTTTTCAGTTTCTGCCCCTGGGCCGCTAAGATCTTGATTGAAGTCACCACAAATGATGACGTAAAACTCTCTAAACTTTTACACATATTCTAATGACGTCAACAACAAAAAAACTAATTCTTTTGCACGCTTTCGTTCGCACCACTAACCAATAACTTTAACTCTTCAATGCTTGAAAAACGATGTATTCGACTTCCGGCAATGGCGGCCGTTGCCTGCGCCAGTGTTATCTCTCGATTCGCAATGTTTTTTGGTAGTTTTAACGGGGTTTTTTAACGGATCGAGTAACTGAGTGTTGATGCACAAATGGCAGGTCAGGACATACAAAAAACATATATACATCATGGGTCTAGGACTTATGGATGCTGAGATCTAGGGTGATGACAGACGGACAGACGGACAAAACGGATACAATAGCGCATTTCGACTTCTCGAAAATGCGCTAAAAATAATGATGTGCTATGTAAGAAGGGCGGAGAAGTGGTGATCAAAATATTCTTTTAAACACAGATAGTATGAGGCTATTTTTTAGACTAAGAGCCAGGCAGACGTTTGAAGTATCGAAGGGATCATTAAAAAAAACATATCGCCCCCTTAGAATAACAATGTTCTAAGTCGAATATGTGAACAAAATGAGTTACAGCCTTCGGGTCATAGTCCATGTAGTAATCTATTATGGTACAAAATATGAAAGTTGTATCTTAAGACAATTTTGTGGGAAGTGCAGAATAACAAGATTCTAACGCTATATAGCCCTATTGAAATCAAATTTTCAAACGCGAATATCTCAGTTCGATCAAAAGTCTTGTTAGAACAGTGGCGTAGCTAGAAGGGGGTGGTGGGGCGGTCCACATTTTGAGGGCGTCAGTTGTGGGCACTTACAAGTACAACTATTTCCAACAACCGCCCTTTAATTATTTGAGGGGGTAAAACCAAGGTGAAACAAAAATATTCATAATTTTGAGTCTTTATTAACGGGTCGCACATTTGTTGATTACAAATTAGGTTGTTATATGCAAACTCGTTGATAAATTTAAGATCGCTCAAAAAATGTATTGATTTGTTTAGAAAATCAATCAGTCTACTAAATAGATTTATGAAAACTACACACAAAAACACGTCACCGCTGGGCGAAAAATATGTGCTATTAATATCGCCATGGCAGTTTTTGCGTAGAATTTCCACGTGTGCAGAATGCTTCGCGAACAAGTGCCTATTTGACATCGTTGTTCAAACTTGCAAACTTGTGTTTTACTTGCGATTAGTAATTTATGTTACTGTTTCAGTTTTCATAAAAGTATTGTAATGGAATCATTAAAAATTAAATTTATATAGTTTTTATTGAATTACAGTAGCAAATACTTTGAATTATGGCAAAAATATGAAACTATTCAAATTTCTCTGTTAATTGACACAGCAATCGGCATAAATAATGAAAATTGACATCAGATAAGTAACTAGTAAAACGAGATCAGATGCTACTTGATTCAATGCAACATTTTTCTTTTGTATGCTTTATGTTATCTCAATTTCTGGAACCTTGCCTATTTAAAAAAAAAAAAAAATTAATGCAAACCCATTTGATTGTAATTTTATCAATTGATGAAATTTAAAAACAAAAAAGAAAAGAACGCTTTAATCAGGTGCATATCTTTGCAAGAAAGATATTCGTATATAATACCATGTCATACCTCGTAACCTACTAAATGAAGAATTTGCACATCAAATAAATTACTCTTTTGATTTTGACATTGACAGAGAAAATTTTAATAATGAAAGGATCCCGGTTTTTATAGCTATACCTACACTACTAGATGAAGGCATTACTTTAGAAAAACGAGGGGAAATACCCTTTTATCTATTAACATTTATTCAACTGTATAGATTGAAAAATTATGTACCCAAACAGAAAAGTTGTAATTTTGCTAAGAATTTTCTCAACAATTGCTATCATTGTTGCTAGTTGTGAAAGGAGCCTCTAGGTGAAGTTTATGAAAAAAAAATTTCGTTCCACACTGAGTGATTTATGACCATAAAATCTTGCAATATTGACCATAGAGCAAAATATTTAAAAAATAAATTGAAATTTCGATATCATAATACACAATTTTTCTACTATGAAAGTTAGTAAACTAAAAGTATAAATATAATTATATTCTAATGTATACAATTTCTTTGTAAAAAATTCATTTATCTATATATACAAAATAAAACCATATTACAGTGGAACCCACTTACCTCGAGCTCGCTTAGCTCGACCACCCTATTATGTCGACGTTTTTTATTGGAACCGCCAAATTCTCTTTGTCTTAGCATTTTCTCGTCGTTTAATTCGATTTTTTTAAGTCGCCGAAACCTCATAACACGAGCACAAAAAAATGTCAAATTTGCCACTTAACATCGGTTATCTCGATCCCCATGACCAATCGCCAGCTTTAGAAAATGTTAGCTATGATTTTTTTTACAACCAAGGGACCAAGTTTCTGCCACATCAGGGTCTGCTGGTGACGTCACAGCCCACTTACGTTTTGCTCTCGGCGCTGTGTTGCTTCTGGTACTATGGCAATCGTCGGTTTTTGAAATTCTTAGTTTTTATCGATAATCGACGTTGGTTTTTATTTTAAATTTGTAAATTTCTGCTGTCAGTTGGTGCACATATACCTTTTGTTGTTAGCAAACATGTATGTACAATTTTATAGCATGCCGATAGCTTCATCAAACAAATAACGGCAATGCTGTTGTGTTAAAAAAAACTCCAAAAACACGTGCATGAACATTATCATTTATTAACGCTAGTGATGGGACGATACCAAAATCATAGGCTGCTTACTGTAAACAAGGCTCCCCAGATTTTAAAATATATAATATAACAGACTACAGACAGTTTACCCACCCCCACTCTCAATCTCCCACACCATTGTTGTTGGTTAGTCCTATTAGCATCAAGTTACCGAAGGAATTGTAAGCTGAGGGGATCGTATGGAATAATAAAATGTACCGTGTGCAAACTTGTTGTCATTGGCAACCATTCATCCTTCAACCTCATTTTGACCATTACATGTACTGTACTACTGCTTTGTTCTCATTGTTTCATTCATAAGAATTTGCCGTGTGCAAAAGCCATTTAACTATTGGTTAGAATTAATTAAAATATGTCAAAGTTGAAGGTTCAAAAG
>MUZC01001371.1:210403-272901 GCA_002072015.1 Radix auricularia
CGATATATTTTTTAAATGAACATATTATTTTATAGCCAATCCTTGAACCGAGACATGTGACATAGTTACACTATTCCTATACAAAATATTTAAATAAAAAAAAAAAAAAAACAATTTCAGTATGTAGGGAAAAAAGTAATTTATTCCTCATAATATTTGCACTGGGTGTGAGCATCGTGCTCTCCATATCGGTAGGACGTTTATCGACCAAAGCCTTGCTTGACGTACTACACAGCATGGGTATATAGAGGTTAACCAGCCAGCTCTCTGTTTGGAGATGTACCACGTCGGCCTTGGGAAGGTCCACTTTCTGCCCTTGTCTTAACCATTGTATCAAGTAATACAGACTACTGTCATTATTTACTATGAAAGTTCCCAAACATCAAGCCCATGAGACGTATGGCGGCCGCCATTCACAAGCCAGGTGGAGTTAAACTCTATTCACTTAAACTTAATTTGGGTAAAAAAATATATAAAGGACAAGGTCACGAAATATAGAAGTGGACCAAAATACGTGACCTTGTCAAATAAAAAATTGTAGGTTCTAAACGTCTTTTATTTTTTAAAGTAAAAAAGCGCCATAGTGTGGTTCCTATCAGTGGCTGTGATGACAAAATAACTGTTGGCAAAACAATTAAAAGTGTAAAAAAATGTGACATGCAAAACAAAAACAATAAACAGGTAACGTGAACGTCAAAATATTTTGTACATAATGACTGAAGTTGGCATTGCTATTACGAACGGTGTTTCGTTTTGACTTAGAATGCAGTCAAAATGTGTTGATATGGATGGTTGGAACTTTGATTTGAGAATGTAGACAGACAGTAGTCCTATAAGTCATAATGTATTGTTTATTCGTGTTTATATTGTTTTCTCAACTGTTTACTTCACATGGATCCATTATCCATGTCTAACAGTCTCTTAATCTTGACACAAAAGACTATGTGATTGATTTATGAGTGCTGTTCAGCATTGTTACCATATTATTAATTTAATACCATGCAGTTGAGATCCCAGATTAGCTTTAGATACTCTTGAAAAATGGGGTGAGAAGTATACAGTAGATAGGCGACATCATCCAGCTCATAAATAAAGGAGACATTATGAGGTAATATAACAGTCCAATAGGTTGCAAGCGAAGTCAACATTAACAGAAATGAAATGGCGGAAATACTGGCAGAAACTGCCGATCGCCAGGTCCGAGCAAGAAACTAGCCGCTAGGCCAGGGGTCGAGAAACCATCATGTGGCTCTATTGATGGCTGATAAGGCCCTCAGACATATGTTCGTTTATTTATATTTTTTAAAGTGTATTCAGACTCTTATGATTTGCATATTAATTGCATATAAAAACGGCATCGCAATGTTATTAAAAAAATAATTAAGAAACTATAGTTATGGTACTTTTAGTGTTGAAACTACACAAAATTAACATATGTACTTGAATTTTTAGTTTTAAACATAATTTATGGTTCTCACAGAATTAGTTTTAAAAATAGGTGGTGTTAGTAGCTCTTTCAGATGTTTCCCTAACCCTGCACTAGGCGTTAAAATCTTGTTGGAATGCAACTTTTGAACAAAGTTAAATGAACAGTAGTCCGACAGTACCACATGCAAATGAGTACCCACTCCTGGTGAAAACTGGATCGCCAACACCAGAGGCTGGTGACCCAAACGAAGAATGAAGAGTGCACTTTGCACAAAAATATACTTGAAAGGAATAGGCCAAAAAAAATGGCATGGTTTAGAAATGAGCGGTACCACAAAACTTCAACATTTCATACTTTGACTCGGAGATAATACATAATGGCTCCATAAACAATGGCCGACACCTGCATCTCGGAATTTTGTTTCTAAAATGCGTATACCGAACCTGTGAGTACTGTTACGGTAATAGATTATTTAATATTTGCCTCGCAATATTCTCAGCGCCATGTCCGCCTAACGAGACAAGTGCAAACTGGGTATACATTTCATCCAGACCTTTTAAAAGAGTCGGGAAATTTTTAGAGTCCGAAATCATCAATCAAGACGACTGCCGCGTGGATTACTGTGGTAACAAAACGGGAAGGTGCGCCCAGTTGGGTGGGTGCAAACTATGTGCCCTTAATGTTCAACGCTCAATGTAACCACGGCTAGAGCACACACACCCCTCCAGTTTATCTCTTTATTGATTGGGCTTAGGCTTATGAGACTGGTCGTCATGCAGTAAACACGCCCCGTAGGATGGGGTGCTGGGAAATAAAGGGAAGGCTGTGGCTAACTTCCTTAACTTCTGTAAGCCTGGAATTTCAGATGGTAAGCATACTTTTTTCCCGTCAGCACCAATTTGTACCGAAAATGCGATTACGTCTCAGGGGCATTTACATCCACAACAAGTATTACTCTCTAACGCAGTGGTGGAAAAGTCCCCCATCCATGGCACAAATGTTTACTATAATACATAATGAACACATCACTTATTTTATTAGTAATTAGTACACAAATGAAATAGAGAAACTAAAAATATTAACTTACTAATGTTTTACCCGTCAAAAATGACGGAAATTTTCAAAGTAAATATATTTCAGTTTTTTTTTTTTAAACTGTCCCTTTTGTCTCAAAACGGTATAGTAAATAACCGGAAGATGTGGAGGAAAAGAGAGAATAATTAAATTTCATTTCCATATTGAACAATTGTATGCGGGGGTTGGGAAAGAGTTATTTTAGTGCAGTATTTATTTTTTCAAAGCTTTTAAGCGGTGGGGTTTCTAAAATCTACCGTTGCGAAAGACATACATAGCTAATTATATATTTTGATTATATATACGAATATATATGTTATGAGAAAACCTCTGGGCTTAGGCTGTGCGTTATATAAGTTTGTATGATTAATAATGGCATAATCATGATAATTGAAAAATGGGTAGTGAATTACATACAGGATAAACTGAAACTACAACAAAATAGCTTGATGTTTGAAGTATTCACAAATATTGTCAACTTGCGGCATTGAATAGTGCGTACCAATTATGACTGCACCAATAAATCAGCGCAGTGCATTAAAATAAAAATAAAATATGTGACTGTAATGTAATATATATCAAGTTTACCTGTGATTTGAAGCCGCCTAAGCTTCACCCCCTTCGAAAAGATAACAGCAGGGTCAGGCAGGCCTTAGATTGGAACCCCCAGGGAAAACGCCAGCGAGGAAGACCCAAGCGTACATGGAGACGGAGCATGTTAGATGAGGCTGGAAGAACTGGAAAGAGCTGGGAAGAATTGAAGCGATTGGCAAAGGACCGTGCACAGTGGCGAGCTTTGACAGAGGCCCTGTGTTCCACAAGGAACCCAAAGGACAAATGATGATGATAATGCTAGAAAAAATGCTAAGCAGAATATGATCACAGAGAAATTAATGGATTTCTTAGAGGGTGTTTTGAAATTTGATAACTTTTAATGTGGAGACCTCATCCTTTTAATCGAATTTTCAAGTCAAAGTAGCAGAGAAAATTTTTGGTGATCCAAAATATGTATTCATGTTATTTGGAAACCAGCTAAGAAGAAATTTCTATTAATAAGATGCGATTACTGTAGAAATTCATGTGATATTTTGGAAGGTATGTAGAATTTAGAAAACAGATACAATTTTCGTACACCAGGGCATCCAATGACATTTTCAAGCAAAGACTATTTAAACCCCATGGGTAAAAAAATATTATTTTATTTTAAATCATAATAATGAATTCAAGACCAGTTGATTTAGTAAAGTTTATTAAGATATCATTATCAAGGGTTAAAGTTGCCTTGCCTAAAATAATATAAAATTAATTTGAACATTGCTTACAACTGTCTTAAGTTAAGTAATGCAAGGTTTTAATTTTTTAAACTAGCTTTTCTAAAAAAAAAATAAGTTAATGAAAACGATCATGCTAAATTGTCTAATCTATTGCTAATTCAATTTTGGCTATTGAGCATGGCAAGGCTGAAAACATTGATACACGAAAGATTGTGCCATCAGGAAAAACCGAAATGTAAGAGATAAAAAGAAAAGCTTTATTTCTTTAATAATTTTAATTTCTAACAAAAACTATCTTTACTTTACATCATTAACATATTTTTAGGGGCGGGGGGGGGGGCAAATTTTTGTTCTGCCCGGGCGGCACATACCCACGCTATGCCGCTGGTTGAATTGAAGGCTTTATCAACAATTTATGCCACTTTTTAGTCAATAGCTGGTTCGCTACATTGTAGAACATAGACATGTTCATTGCCATCTTAGTAAATGTAAACAAATCAACCTAATTGTTAAATTACACATTTGTGTGTGTGGGGGGTCGTTTATTTATTTTTATGTTGATTGTTGATTTCCTAAGTGGAAAACATTGACACGAACTAAATGTTTAAACGACACATGAACACATGATAAAACTACTTTAACGTTTGTTTTTAAATTGATTTTTTCTTCAAGTATTACTTTTAAATAATTGCAAACATTTATTACATTAAAAATTCAATTAAAGAAGTATATCTGAGGACACATCCTCTGACCGTGTATCCTCTTTAAATCACAAATACCCTCAAATTAGCATGCCTGGTTCCGCATAAAACCAGTAAAAAAATCATGTTAAGCCTGGTACCTATTGGAATTCAGGACGTGTTAGCGCATTTTCGTATTATGTATCAGTACTTATGTTAGATATCAGAATTATGTAGTTATCAGTAATTGTGTTTAGATTTTAGACATATCTTTATGAATTTTCTTGTGTAATGAATATACCTGACATTTTTTTTATTTAAAAGTCATTTCTTTACATTTTAAAAAAAATTATTTTCTCTTTAATCCAACTACAAGTCACCACAAATGATGACGTAAAACTCTCTAAACTTTTACAGATATTCTAATGACGTCAACTAAAAAAAAACAACTAATTCTTTTGCACCCTTTCGCACCACTCTTCAATGTTTGAAGAATTATGCATTCGACTTCCGGCAATGGCGGCCGTTCCCTGCGCTAGTGTTACCTCTCGATTCGAAATATTTTTTGGTAGTTTTAACGGGGTTTTTAAACGGATCGAGTAACTGAGTGTTGATGCACAAATGGCAGGTCAGGGCATACAAAAAACATATATACATCATGGGTCTAGGACTTATGGATGCTGTGATCAAGGGTGATGACGGACGGACGGACAAAACGGGTGCAATAGCGATTTCGACATCTCGAAAATGCGCTAAAAATTAGTTACATCTTTAAAAAATATTAACTTCAACAGCCGATCAGCACAATACCGATTATAAGACGCATAACAGTTTTGTGTAGCCTCTTAGACTTTTTAATGCACATAAATTCTGTATGTGTAACTTATTAAACATTCAACATTAGTTTATTATATACAGCTCAGGGCTGACAAGCAATTTGTGAAAATGAAATTGAATAATTGATATCTTTTTATAGAAGAAAATTCCAAGGGAAAAATGTCTCGGCGTCAATGTATTAGTATAAAAAAATAAAAAATATTTAAAAATCACACACAATCTTACCGAGACGATTGAGCAATTTCTAACGGCAATACAAGAGATAATTTTGGAGGGTCCTTAAATCTTTTATTTTACAATGGTTTACACTCATTGCAATTCTAAAAACATAATAAAATATGACAACTATATACATTTTAAATGTTAGATATTCACTTTTGTTTAAATTTAGTGATGGTGGCTTTTAGCTTTAAAAATCTGGTGCATAAGTAAACATTAAATTTGTTTAAATTGTTTTTCGCAATAATTTGAGGTTATAAGTGGGTCACACACGCTAACAACAAAAACAAGCGACCCTCGGTGGAAAACACACATGAAAACAAGTGGTAGCGCTTACTCACACAATTACACTGACGTCACTGAGGTAAGATCAATCGGTTTTTTTCTCTCCTAAAGATCGATCAAGTGTCCTTTGATTCAACAGTACACGCGTCCATTCTATCCACCAAAACTTGTCAATTTCAATTACCAGCTGACAGATTTTTCAAGTGCTTGGTTACACCATCATAATGTCTTCATATATTGTGGAAGTCATGGATAAGTATATTACACGACCACGCACGTAAAATGGCTAGGAATCTGTTTTCTCCTGTTGAGGTTTGGAATTACAATTATATGGAGGTTTAAAGTCCAAACGTAAGAAATCAAATGTTCTTATTGAACCCAATTTTGTAGCGGTATATATTAAGGTTGTTAACGATTGACCGGTCCTCAGATCAGGCCCGGTTAACAGGCCGTACAAGCTCATTACCCGACTTCGTTTTTGTTGTATTATCTTGTTATCTTAGATATACAGACGCTCCTTCTATGCAGAAGATAATTGCGTCCACAGACCATGAGAGATGATCTGTTGGCAAGTGATGCAGCGGTCACAGGCCACGGCTATAGGGGTTCCACGCATTACCCCAGCCGCCTAACTATTGTCTAGTTAAGTACCCATTCGGAGCTGGGTGACTCGAGAACAAGTCCTCACTTTCGTGTGGATTCGAACTCGTGACCATCGGTATGACAGTCGAGAGCGCTACCTCTCGACCACCACGTCCCTTATTACGGTTAAGATGCAGGGCAGCATACGAGACTAATTACGTGAGCGACGGTGACTTTAAATCGCTTTCTCCATATTTCGGTGTATATATATAATATACACGTGTCATCACTATTAATTAGACTTCGCCTACAACAAAAGAATGATGCTTTTAAATTTTAATTTGCTTAGTTGTCTAGGCACTGTACAAGAGCTAGCACTGTGAGCTAGCACACAGTGCGCGTTTGATGTGAACAACAGCAAAGATCGCCGACTGTTACTATTTATATTACGTAACAATCAGTTAAATGAAAAGACTTTATCAAGAAAAAAAAGTAATTTGATAAAATTTATTGTAAGTAAAATAAAATTATTATAAACAAAGAATGTCCACTACAAACTCAAAACACCGTACTTTTTAAAAAAATCCAGATCGCAATGAATGGCAATGATAGTAGTACATCATAGTCCATGTGCTCACAAAATAGACAACAATGTAATTATAGTTTGTTTCTTGTAAAGACAAGGAAAGCTATAAAAGCATTTGACCCCGTGACCTATCAGCATTCTCTAGTCATCGGTCTGTCCCCCCATCCCCCACAATCCATTTTTTTTTAATGACGGAGATCGCAATGATATTAGTCCATGTGCTCACAAAATATACAACAATGTAATCATAGTCTGTTTCTTATGGAGACAAGAAAAGCTATAAAAGCATATGACCCTGTGGCCTATCAGCATTCTCTAGTTATCAGTTTATAGTCTGTTTCCCCGCATCCAAAAAAAAAAAAAAAAAAAAAAAATTAACGACGGAGATCGCAATGTGCTCACAAAATAGACGACGATGTAATTATAGTCTGTTTCTTGTTAAAATTTGAAGCTTTCTAAAAATTTATTTCGTGTGCGTTGGAAAAGGAGCACAGGGCATCAGAGCTGAACACAAGCGAGCGGTGACGTCACGTGTTCTTTGAAGTCACCATCAGACCGCGAGTGGGGAAAACTTGATGCTGTACACACTCTCTTTGTTGGTTCTCAAAAGAATTAAGGAAAAATACGGACCGGACAGTAAAACTGTCTTTTTTTAAAAAAAGAGTTAACCAGTCCTCACAAACGAACTGACTTGATACTTGATAACATGTCATTCTAATACTTTTAATAAATAAAATTAATTATTAGTCATTACGGTTTACTTCTTTGTTGGAACGATTTTTTTAAAAATGATTTTTAAATATATTTTAATTTCGCTGTTTTGACTGTAGCGCAGCAGAGGTGAACCCTAGCGTCGGTACATAATAGGCCTTCCACCCCGAGGAAAAAACATTGTGACGTCATTTTGAAGGGGAGTCTTATTTAATTGTGATAGCATGTGACGAGGGGGTAGAGGGTGAAAAACAGGCAAAAATCGCATGATATCATTTATGAAAGGCCCCTATTACTAATGCACAAATAAGTTCAAGGCTAAATATATGATGTAGTTTAATGCCTTGAGAACTTCCCTAAAACTGTAAATATGTTATACATTATGAAATATTTCTTATTAGGCAAATTAGATATAGTTAAGAGGGGTGGGCGGAAAGTGAAAGCTGTCGCGCAGCAGATCACACAAAATCAATACTACATATATTGGAAAATTAATCCCGCCATATGCACCGATTTAGTAAAACATAGGAAGATCTGTCCACAACATATGGGACAAGTTGTCTGTGTGCATCTAAAGCACAAGGTCGAAATTTTTAACACGCATTAACGACAAAATCAAACAAAATATTATTGCGGCTTCAAAAGTCGAAGACATCGGAGATGAAGGGGTATAAACATACACTGCATTAAATTTTGTGTGCATGCGGCATCACATCCCTGGTCAATGATGTTATATACAGATATCACAATTCACAACTTATGCGTTACAGCGTTTTGAGGTCGGATTCGGGAAATAATAACACCCAATGACTGTCGTACTCTTGAAGTATACATAGTGTACATTCAACACCATCAGTATACACAGAGACAATCTTGGTACAAAAGACTATTGACCTTTTTCTTGTTTAATATTGGGGGGAGGGGGGCGAATGTAATGGTTATGAATGTTCGTATACTTTTTAAACTACTATTACACACTAAGGGCATGTGCTAATGTAGGCTGTGCAAAGATACATGGCGTCAAGGTACAGAAAGAATGGGCGTCTTTGATAAATTATAAGTGTCCTTACCATACCCCAGGGGGAAAAAACGGATTGCTGATTAAATAGACGCTAGCATTCACGTCTCTGTCGTGTGTGTAAACGGAAAAAAGCGGGGAACACTTGGTCTGGACTCGTGTGGGATAGTAGGATGTAACTTTTCTTTTTTAACATGTTTCATAAATACAACGGTATGTCCACCATGGTGTGAGAGACGATATGGGAAGTGGGGCTAAATTCACCAATTCTTGAATTCTTATTAATGCCCATCACCAGAGCACATGCTAATCGGCTGGAAACACCCACTATCCTATATATCACCATCGGTGAAATCTCAACTGACGGTTCAGGTGAAAGCACAAAATGTTCATCGCCTCTCAATCACATCCCCGATCTCTGCAAGAGCACATCGCGCCAATAATGCTACAGAAAAGGCTACCTAAAATCTGACCACAACACTTAATAGCCAACGGGTTAACGGATTCACAGAGCTCATAAATAATGTACATCTGACTGTCATCGCGAATCACAAAACCATGTAGGGACATAGCCTCATAGCAACCAGTGCTCAACCCAGTTACAATAGAGTCGCTCATAAAGGGATGGAGATGCTACACATATTAATTTTTGTTTTACTGGGTCTCTGCTGAATAAGTAAACTGATCAATTTATAAGGATAGCCTAAGGGATTATTGTTTTATTAAATTTCAGGTACAGCCGCACTAATACAAATAGTTAAAGTAGGAATTAAAATACTTTCACTATTCACTATCCACATGGTAAAGGACATGTGTACAAATGGATTCATTAAAAAGTTGGTTTACTTTTGGAGACAATTCTTCACTCATTTACAAAGAATTCCACAATAAATATATGAAATCTTAAGAGGGGTTTATCAAATTTTGTTCCCCACTTTGATTTTTTCTACTTCTAAGTTTAAATTGGTAACGGAAATTGAAATTATAAAAATAGCGTTTACAATTCTGAGTGAAATTTCATTTTACAAAGTAACATTCCCATTTAGAAACAATCAAAAAATGTATTTTGATATCACTAACGTAAGTTGTTTTATTTTATTTAACTAGCAAAAAATAAAATACAAAGTGGAAATATCTCATAATACAGGCATGAAGATGTGTGATCAAAGACCAATGAGAAATCTTTTCAAGCACATTCAATGGTGATTTGTCATGTGGCTTGCTAATTTTTTTAATATTCTTTTTTTTTTTTAAATGTTAATAGTATTTTTTACTTTAACAGCTTTTTACTTAGCCAATCACTGGCCATTTAGTTGGAATTTTTTTCATCCATCTGGGGGCCATTGAAATGAAATCCCAGTTATTAGCCTTGACTAAGTCATTTTGATTCTTTTCAAATAATTGTTGAAAAAAAAAAGAGATGACTTACCCTTAAGACTCAAAAGTTCTTCTCGTTTGCCTGTTGCAGAAAGTACCTGTGAATTATTTTTGTATACATTTAAAATGCAATTATAGTAACAATTTTATGTTCACACACTCATACAGTACAGCATATATAAGAGAGAGTCTTCCATAAAAAGTATGATTATACTGAGATGTTCAACTTTCTGTGACCATGAGGTACGTACAGTAACAAAGTGTCAACATCTTTCACTTAAGACAGTTGCAATATCTATTCAACTGGTCAAATAAAGAGACAGTGCTGAACATTTAAATCATGGTGCATGCTTTCTGATCAACTGATGGAGTTTATTTTAACTTTGTCATATTATTCATAATAGCCTTAGCCTTAAAGCAAATTCTTTCAGCATATTTTGTAGGTCAAAGATTAAGTTTTGTGAAAATAGTGGTTTTTTACTCCCCATTTCCCCCAGATACTATAGCAAGTGAAAACAGAAGAATAAATCTTTCCTAATTTCTTTTTTTTTTAATTAACGTTTTTGTTTTATTAAAGAGATAAGATAATATCAAAATGCAAAAGCCTAATTCATTGAAATGAATTTTTTATTAGAATGATTTATTTTTCTGCAAACAAACACAATTTTGTGTTATTCAAAATTTAATTGAACAGCCAAATAGGATAGCTTACCTGCAACTGCTGTACAATTTTGTTAATTGGTTTAGTTCCATGGATCTCACAACTTTTTTTATATGCATATATTAATTCCTCAGGTGTCCACGGCAATGCTGTGAATATCAGAGACATTAGTATTTAAATATACTTTGTAAAAATTAAAGCTTAGTCAGACCTAAACTCTTTTCAAACACCTATCTACCACAATTCTAAATCGACCACAAGCAACAGAAAAAACATTTTCCTAAGGTCACACTGTCCTACATCAATCAAAGAATGACATGGTAAATTTTAAGATCAAATGATCTAGAAATACTTTATGATGTAACTCCATCATAATATACAATGTTAGCTTGATTGGAGCACTTATGAGGATTCCTTTCTGCCTCATGCAAATAAAGCATAAACCTTGCTAAACCTTACTGGATCAGAAACTAAAACAAAGAATATTTTAAAATGTGAGCTTAATTGTTCTATTTTATCTACACCGAATATGAATGAGAACTTCATTTTCTCACCCTATCTCATTAAAAAAAAAAAATTTAATGAATGTTTCTCAATACAATTTTTTTTTAAATTATAATTTTTAAAAAATTTGTTCACCGATTCTGTCTCTTTTGAAAATTATATTTAGTGTGCATGAGTGGAACCCAGTTATCTTGACCTTGGTTAACTTGCGAATCCGATTATGTCAACCTTTATTAAGGCAAAAAACTCAAATTTTTTATCTGCCATAACATTTTCTCATTGGTTATATCATTTCTTTTATGTCATCAAACCCTAATATCTTGAGCACAAAAGAGGGCCAAATTTGAAATTCAAATGCTGTTACCTCAATAACAATGGATGACTGCCTGTTAAAAAATACTATATGTTAAATAATTAGGACTTTTTTGCATACATTAAGATATTCAGTGTGTTAGACATCTTGACCAACAATTCCAGTCTACATTTTTTAATTTTCAGTCAACCCTAAATTTAACCGTAAGTTAATTTTTTAAAAAAGAAATTGAAAATCATTATTTTTAATATTAATATCCTGTTGTATAATAAACAGATCTTTATGTATCTACTTTCATTGAGCTAGAATATATTGGTCATATAGTTAATTTTATCAGTATAAAACATATTATTTAAATAAACCACACCCCTTTATTAATGACCAAAATCCAAATATTACACCTATTATGATTAAAATGATGGAATAATACAATAATACACAATATTAAGTTTATTAAGCTGTCTAAACTAAGGATGTGACGAAGTTCGAATTCGACGACATTCGAACTTCTATGTTTTTTGAGCTAATTCAAATCAGACGGATCTTTTTTTAAAAATCCGCCAAATTCGAATTTGAAAAATTACCGTTTTCAGATGAAACACGGCTAAAGAAATGGTAACTAAAATTTAAAAACCTAGAGACTTTCTAAAACCCGAAATAAAGAAAACGGATAAAACTAAACTCCTAGACCCTTACTCAGCTGTCCATTGATTAGACGTCGTATTTAATCATGAACGTATTTTAGATACACCCCTCTCTCGAAATTGTTTTCATCCGAGTTTTCTAAACCTCGGAATAGATATGAATGGATATATAATAACGTTTTACTTTGTGTTTACATGAAAATATATTTATATAGTAGGGCTGTTATCGATTAATTAAAATTTAATCGTTAACTTTTTTTAAACTACCAAATAATTAATTGATAATTTTGATTAAAGCTAAAAACAAGATGTATGATGTCATTAAACTGAAAATTTCAAGGGAAGTAACAAAACAGGAAAATTACATTTTTTTAAATTTTAAATAAAAGTAGTTCACTATAATGTCAATAAATTTAAATTTTGTTATTGTTAGTTAATTAAAAAAACAATGTTTAATTTTTTATATCATTTTCCTTATAAAAACAGTTTATTTTTAAGTTTACACTTAAACAATCTTTTTTTTTTAAATGGAGAAGTTTGTACGTAAAAAAGCAAACTATTATTAATTATAAATAATTAATTATTTATTAAATTTAACAAAGACACATCAACATTTTGTAACATGTCTTCTTCAATTTTAATCGCTATTTTATCTATTAAAATAATTTTAATCGATAAAATCTTTTACAGATTAACCGAGCAATTAATAGTTAATTTCCGCAGCCCTATTATATAGTAATGGTTAATAACATGTACAGTACTTACATACACCAGAAACTGGTGTACTTGAAGTTGAATCTGCCATTAATTAATTTCAAGTACTGAGGCTTCATGTGAAAATAAACAGTATCTTTAATTTTGTGCAATGCTCTCCTACTCATAACTCTCCAATTTTAAGAACCTAGTTTTTAATTTCGCTAAATGTTGTTTGTCAAATTGTTTAAATTTTTTACTTGATTTTAAGCGGTTTTTTTTAAAATTTAGGTTTAAATTACTTTGGTGGAATTAAATTCATTCAATTTGTTTATCTTTTTAAACTGCAATATGCATTGTTTTTGAATTACTTATTTTTGTGATTAAAAATCCTTCTTTGTTATGGGGGGCACGGGACTGACACCTTGGTATATTCCCTTTTTTGGCCAAGTGTTGACCAAATCCGAATCCGCATTCGAATCCGACAGATTTATATTTGCCATATCCGAATCCGACAGATGCGGATTTTCATCAGCTCCGTCACATCCCTAGTCTAAACCCTGCTAAGATAATATAAAATACCACAATGTGCACTGCACAGTATAGTAGTCATTGGCAACCATTCATTCAATCTCATAATGATTCTACTTCTAATAACTATGCTTCCAGAGTTCACAAAATGATTGTATTATGGGTCAGAAAAAGCTTTGAATTAATTAATTATGAGTCAAACTTGAAGGATCAAAAGTAGTTCCTAATTTTTATTTGTATATTTGATTAATGGGACACTTATGACATATGATTTTAAGCACTTGTTAGTATTGCCGACATTGGTTTTTGTTTATCTCGATCTCTGAAGCATGTGTTATCACAACATTTTTTGGAAACCCCAAAGGCCAAATACAACTGGAATTCACTGTTCTTGTTAACATATTTAGTTTTCAGCTAATTAGCATTTGTTATTTATTCAATTTAATCTTATTGAACTGATTGATATTAAAGTTTTTTTATTTATTATATTGTATTTAGTATAATTTAACAGTCTTTAAAGCTTCATAAAAATAGGGTCAAATACAAAATTGAGCACAGCAGTTTTAAAGGGTGTATTTACATGCTGAAAGACCAACCAATGACCAGTAATTATTTCCTTCTTTTGCATAGGTTCATTTGTGGGTTTAGAATTATGATATTTACAAGCTATTTTTTAAAGGCATAAGCTTTAAAAAATAGCCTATTTAATTATAACAGTGTGATCAGTGTCTCTGAGTTGTAATTTTGTTCAAATAACATAAATAAGAATTTTTTGCTTTAGCACATTGACATATCGGAAACTCACGGTTTATTCCCTTGCCCACTCAGCGAAAGTCATTTCAATATCATAAAATTCAGTTAGTTAGTCTTAGTTAGAGTAAGAAGTTAAGAAGTGATTAGTGATAGATACTAAGAAAGTCCTAACTCTAAAAGAAAATGTCATTTAAAAAGTTACTGCACTGTAATTGGGAGAAAACACTATTTTCATACCATTTTTCCAAGGATCAGGAGGTTCAAAGTATCCTGAAATGAAAGTATCCTTAGGAAAGCTAATTCCTTTTTTTTCTTTTTTATTTAACTGTCCATCACTTCGAAGAGCTGCTTTTGGACTATTATTTAAAGTACCATCACCTCTAAGATTGCTAGCTGAAGCTGAGCACGCATCTTGAGTATTTTCAATTCCTATTACCCCATTCAAACTGTCTAAATTTGTTTCAGACAAGTCATTGAACGGAAAGTGATCCATGAGACTTAGTCCTGAATCTTCACACGAATTATTCCAGATAACTGTGTCTGGATTAATAATATGAACACGATCTCCTTTCGACTCATCCCAAACTGCAGACTGAGGGATGACACCGTTATCGAATCCGTGATTGTTGTCTAAATTTCGTGTATTTTGAATCCTCTTCTTGAAGTTCATTTCATCTCCATTGGCATTGTTTACAATTCTACCACTAACACTAACACCGCTGAGTCCGCTGTCATCAGCTGTTATTTTTTGTGATAATGTCTTAGCTATAAAAACATCCTGAAGTGGATCTTTACCAACATTTTCATTCATAATTTCTGCCATCATATGTGCATTTTATGCCATGGGTAAAAAGCGACTGATCAATAGCGAAACGTAAAACTAATTGAAACTTATAAACAAATTCACACCATACAATTAACTCCTATGGATGACTGCCATTTACGCTTGCGTCAAATGACTTCCGGCTATATGTCTTAACGAAAAATATAGTGGTTGCTATATTTAGAGCAACCAATGATATCTCATCTATTTGCCATGCAATTGGCGGCCATTTCAACCCAAACAAACCGTCCACTTCCTTCAACACCCTGCGTTCTCAGCATTGGGTTCGTTTCATGTCTTTGTAATTTATCTTTTATCTTAATATTCAAATACTATTTAAAATTATTACTTTGTTTGAACCTAATATTTATAGAAATCCCAAACGGTATACAGCAAGTTTTTAATATTTGAATATCATTTATAACTACGCATAGTAGCCTTGCCTTAGCCTTAGTCCTTAGTAGCCGACTTTGAACTAGTACTAGTACTGATAAGTAATAAGTACTAACAGTACATTCATTGACCTCATTGTTATTGTTACATTCATTTAATTTTAATCATTCTACTATTAATACAAAATAAAACAATCGAACTCTGAATCAGTTTTGGGTTGCCCAGTTTTGTTTTACTACTTACTACTACTAATACTACTAAGACTACAGTTTTAGTTTTAATATTAATATTATATTATAATAATTATTAATTATATACTAATATACTTATAATAAATTAAATAGTGAGGTTTAGTTTTACTACTCATTACTTAGTAACTTTAATCATTACTTACAACAGAACAGTTACTGTTACATTACATTCCAGTGTGTACAAGTAGTTTAGTCTTAGTAGTCAAGTAATAGTAGTAGTAGTAGGCTAAGTAGGATATGAATATGTGATTTGTCAATAAGTTTTATTTTACTTTACTTTACCCATTGTTATCATTGTATTGTTTTGTTTATTAAACTTATATTCGGTAAACATGTAAACCAGGCTGGCCAGTAAACCACTCTATTCTATTACTATTATTATGTTAACTATGAACGATGTAAATGTATTCATTAATATTAGAATTAGAACTAGACTAGAAGGCTAATATGTATTACTCTGACCGTACCGACTAGAATTAGTGTCGTAAATTATTAATATTGTCATTGTGTGTTAAAATATTAAACATTGGCTTATTTAAGGTTATTATTTTCAAACCTTCTAGTTCTAGGTTTAAAAAATAAATGAATGAACGTTTTAAAACAAGCACAAATAATAAATAGTAAAAATAGAAGCACCATGCATTCCTCTATAGATAGATAATTTATGTAGCCCATAGTGTGATTAATTTTAGACGTGTTTTCCATAAATTTGGCTTTGGCCTAACTTCTGTAGGCCTAAGGTAACTCTTTTTTAAGGTCACTAAAACTTAAGGAAGAATCAGGGAATAAAAAGAGATTACCTTAGTTTTAGGGAACAAAAAATGTGCACACAAAGAATGCAAATAAGAAAGTTAAAAAAAGGTATCACGGGGGACAAAAATAATTTTGTTGACACACTTTTTAAAGAAGCAGAAGGTGCAGCTCACCAGGGAATTGTTTGCTACCATTAAGACACTGTCTGGGAAATTTAACAACTCAGAGAGACCATTGAAAGATGCTAGAGGGCAACACGATGCCGAATGAAGAGATATTTATTCAACTGACAATGACCTGCTAATTGACTGCAATATTCCTTCCAAAGAAGAGATTAGCAGAGCCATTAAAAATCTCAGAAATTCAAAGGCTGCCAGACCTGATGGCATCCCAGTAAAGGCACTGAAGGCAAATGTGGAGATGCTGCACCATCTTTTCTTGAAGATATAGAAAGAGGAGCAAGTTCCTTCCTATTGGAAAGAGGGATAGCTTATCAAGATCCCAAAGAAAGGTAAAAAAAAAAAAGCTCTTGTTCCAACTACATAGGGATTAGGGATCACCCTGCTGTCCATCCCAGGAAAGGTTTTCAACGGCATACTACTTAACAGACCCTCTGTTGCGTAACCAACAATCTGGCTTTCCCACCAACAGATCCTGCACTGGCCAAATAGCAACACTGAGCAATACTGAGCATCATTCTGGAGCAGTCGCTAGAGTAGGACTTGCCTGTCTATGTAGCTTTGTTGACTATGAAAAATGCCTTTGACAATGTGGACAGGCAAACCCTGTGGAGACTTTTAAGACATTATGGGGTGCTGCAGGAGATTACCAATATAATCAAAATCACATATGAAGGGATGAGCTGCCAAGCTGTCCATGGTCAGGTGACAAGTGCTTTCCAGGTGAAGACTGCTGTGAGACAAGATTGCTTGCTTCCTGTTCTTGTCAGCCATTGACCGGTTAATAATAGTATAGCAAATTCACATCTTTTAAAAAAACATAAAAACTTCGCAAATCAAGCAATAACACTGGTGCAGGCAACGGCTGTCATTGCTGGAAGTCAAAGACATTATCTTTCACACACACTGAAGTGTTTTTACTTTCTGTGATTGCGTTTCTAAAGAGAGTTCTATCGAGGCGCGCTTTATCGCGCTTCGGCATTAGAGACAAGGCGCTTAATACCACTTATGTGCATTAAGAGATAAGGATCAGGAAGGCAAGAACTGCCTCCCAACCACTCAAGAATGTTTTCGTCTCCAGCAACTTAAGCTGCAAGTTAAAAATAGGATCTTCAACGACAGGTAAAACCTATGCTGCTATATGGAGCCTAGATTTGGAGAGAAAAAAGGCAGTAAACCAGACAAAATCCAGTCCTGTGTCAACAAAGCAGAAGCCAAATAAGGAAGAGATTCTCCAGAAGAGGTGCATTGGTCATACACTAAGAAAACCTGCCTCCAGCAAGGCAAGACCTGAAATGGAAAACCCAGAAGAAGCGGGAAAGAGGCTGCCCTAGACCGAGAATAGGAGGCAGACATCAAGAGAATTGGCCATGACTGGAAGATCCTGGACAGGCCGGCCCAGGATAGGGATGCCTGGAGATCTTTCATAGGCGGTCTATGCCCTAGGAGGATTTGCCGACAATGATTAGTTGATGCCCTTCTTAAGCAAGAAGGCTAAACAAGAATAACTTTAGTTTTAGTTTAGAAGTGCACACCTATTATTGCATCCCCATAGGGTAAATCAATAATGTTTGAAAGTAAAATTTAAGTGTCCTATCCACTATCATGAGAATAAATCTGACCTGTTACTTTGTATTTTATACATTTTACAAGATTACTTATGTCTTTGTCTTTTCATAGGTTATTTAAAGTAACAGCAGTGCTGTAGAGCAGATTGTTGAACGGTTGTAAATGCCTCGTCCTGCTTCTGGTAAGAAAAATATTAATTTAAAATCTTTATTAAAATTAACATTTGTTACACTTTAGATAATATTTTATAATGGAAACGCATCTGTACATTTAAAATAATTCCAAGAAAAGCTATGGCTTTTAGCATATAAATTGTCTTTATTTCAGGTCCTAAAAAGGGCCCTAATGCCCATAAGCTTCCAGAAATGATACCATCTGGTACAAAGTTGGTAGACTTGTACAAAAATGAGTGGCAGTTAGGAACAGTTATAGGGAAAGGTGGATTTGGTCTCATATACCTAGGTATGTAACCTTTCATTTTGAATACTTAAATTTAGCAGCAATAAAGTTGAAAAGCTAATGAAATATATGTTATTAAAATTAATAAATATAATATAAACACCTTGCAGGATAGAAGAACAAAGGTGAAGCATTTAGACATGACACTAATTTTTATGCTTTTTGCCCACCAAAGATTTATTGAGAATTTGATGCTTGCTCCTGAATTAGCAGTCATTTATTTTCTCCAGACAACATACTATTTTTCTCTTGATGAGTGATCAAATTTATATCAAGTAATAGTTAAATCCTGTGCCACTTAAGTAAAGCTTTTGTCAACATGGCGTGACTGAGTTTTATGCCATTGACACTGCTGTGTCTTTGATGCAGGTATGATCCTTCCACTGTACGTGGTCATGAAGTTGGTGGAGCTAGGGCCCAGCGATGTTTCTTTCTTTACAGTCGTGTCAATAATACTTTTTTTAATTTCTTCTTCTTTATCTTACTGGTTTTTTCAGGTAACAATTTTAATTATTATTTGATATATTGTTTTTTTTATAACATTAGATTGCAGTCAGCCATTCCCTCTTCTATCAGTTGCTGTTAAAGTTATTGCATTCTTTTGTTGAAAAAATGGTATCATGTGTACATAGTTACAGTAAGACACCACTTTACGGGGAGGATACGTTCCATCAAAGTAGAGCCTAATGCGAAACAGCGCTAAATGAGGCTATTTTAACATGTAAATAATGGAGTGGAGTTAGGGAAAGATGGATAGAAAATTGGGTTAGGTATTAAATTTAACTCTTAAAGCCCCAGAAGGTTTTCAATAAACTTCCGCCTCAGTCCCGTAAGGATTTCCCGTATTACGATCAACCGGTTATGAAATTAAAAAATTTGCGTAAAATCCATTTATAATATTATTGTCAAACTGACTTCATTTTTAAGGCTAAGAATGGTTATTTTACGCATCCAAAACACCGTACTGAGTTTGAAACAATATTTACCTGTAGTTTAGTACTATTATTTTAGTAATAAAGTATAACGAAAACGTATCTTCGAAAAAAAAAACGTTAACCAAAAAACATCGCGAATCGAGCGATAACACTAGTGCCGGCAACGGCCGCCATTGCCGGAAGTCGAATACATCATTTTTCAAGCATTGAAGAGTTTTTTCTTTCCGAGATCTCATTTCTAACGAGATTTGTATCTAGGGGCGCATTATGACGCTTTAGGGATAGCGGGAAGAGACGCATTACGACGCTTTGCGACTTTAAGAGTTAATAGTTATGTTTTTTTAAAATAAAAATTAAACCAAACATTTACTACTTACAAAAATAAAAACAATAGAAAAGAATATATTTATAAAAACAAATAAAAATTGAAAACAATATAAAAGAATATACTTATAAAAACAAATAAAATTTTAAGTCGATCAGATCATTCAGTCTATTCTGTTTCATTCTGACTAATATGTCTTTCATTGACTCTTTGGATTTCACAGCAGCTAAGTTTTTATTATAATTTTTTTTTTTTATATTCGTTTTATTTGTGTATTGCATGTCCGTTGAAAAAGGCCCTTTGCCGAAATGTTCGTTGTTTTGTTACGTCCTGTCAGGTTAACCCTTACCCTGTTTACGTCTTTTCCATTTACTTTTTTATTCTGTTTCCAATTTCTTCCTTTTTGTCAAGAAGGCATCTAATGTAGTTTGTGTTTTCCTTTTGCATTCTAATAGAAGTTGTGGATAAAACATCCCAGTCACTTAAGTTATTTTTGCTTTTCGTCAAAATCACTACTATCAATTTTGTCGTAAATCCATATAGACACTCATTTTTCTATTTCCTCTATAATGTTATTTCTAGAACTGGTAATTTTAGTAGCAGAGCTTGACGTAGTTGCAGATGCAGATGTATTTTTTCTTTATTCTTAAGCATTGTCCTTATTGTTGAAGTTGCCAAATTCAATGCATCACCTATTTGAGATTGACATTCACCAGAATCTAATCTTCTAATCACAAGCATTTTAGTTTTCAGTGAAATGCTTTTTCTGGTAATCACCCATGATAAAATTAAAGATCATAGAATCATAATAATTGTCACAGTATTATTCTAATCGTTATAATACTTACAATAAGTCTACAAATGTTTCAAATGATAAAATGTGTCGGTACAGCACCGTTTGGATCATTACAGGGAATCCCTGTAGTGTTGCAGCTGATTTTGATGAATTATCCTGGTTTAAAAAAAGAGAGCTAAAATTGAAACAGCGTTAAGCGGGGGTCTTTCTGTACTAATATTTGCACATGACAGCTTTCTTAATAAATTTTATGTTGTGTGTTCTGTTCAATTCATTTGTAAGATATGAAAAATTCAACCAAAACTGCTGCAAAAACCAACATTTTAATTTTTTTATATACTCATTTATAAGATGACTTCCATTTTACCAAGAATGGCATGTCATTTTATGAGGTTGACTTATGAAAAGTAAAGTTAATTTTGTTTTTATTTTTCTCATTGTTTAATTTTTTATTTTTTTTTAAAGAAACATTTCATTCAAATTTTTTTGTATATTCCCTCTGTATTCTTTATTTTAATGAACTTTTAAAATTTTTATGAGAGAGATGTGGATTAGTGATTAAGTTTTTAATTCTGTTTTTTCCATATCACTTAAAAAATTATTTATTGGTGATTTTTTATTGAATACATACTATTTTAAGTGATTGGTAATCTTCTTTAAAGGGTCTTTTTACTTGTTATTAGTTCTGTTAACCAGTTTGCCTAGTAAGAAATAAATTCTTTTTGGAAGTCATACCTGCATCTAAATATTGTTCTTAATTCACCTCTTTTATACACAATTATTAGATAAATAGCATATAAGTATTTATTTTTATTTTTTTCTGTTTAAAGGGGTTAGTCAAGAGCACATTTTAATTGATCATTATTAATATCATTTGTTCATTGTAATTATACTAAATTTATCATCTTGGTGTATTTTCTTTCATTTTATTTGTTTAGCTTCGAAAGATACTTCCAAGCAAGTAGACATCAAAACAGCTGAGTTTGTTATCAAAATAGTAAGTATAAGTATGGTCCTATCTTCAAAATCAAAAAAGACTTTCAAAACAACCAGACCCTGAAGATTAAGATCTTTATATTTTTTTATATTAAAAAAAATTTAAAGTTTCTATAATTAGTCATTTTATTTTAACAATCTTTCATGCTAGAGCCTAATATTTACTGCAGTTCATACTGATATTCTATATATATATTTAATTCACTAAAGCAAGTATGTGGTCTCGAGACCAACAATGGTTCTTGTGTTCACTTGCGTTGTTCCTTCACAGAATAACGTGTGATTCTTATTGTAGTAGTCGTCACGCCCGCCTTACACACGGAAGGTCCTGGGTTCAAGCCCGAGTGAAAGCATTTTTTTTTTTTAATGTGTGTTTGTGCCCGTTATTTTTCCCTTTTTTTGCACGTGTGATCTAAGGTCAGCCAATCAAAGTTAATGGTTGGCAGACATGGTGGTGGGCAAGTAGATAACCTTAGTGTGAATGTCTCAAGACCAACTATGCGTCAGTGGTGTTGTTTGTGTCCGTTCTTTCCCCTCCCCCTTTCTATTCTTTGCACTATTCATGAGCAAGTATGCGGCTTAGTGCTATGCATATCTAGTCATTTTTATTTCAGCACTTTGAAAAAGCAATCTTTTTATTTATATATTTGGATACATTATGATGGCATTGTCAAATCGCCTAATTTTGTTTTCAGGAAGCTAAAAGCAATGGACCACTGTTTTGTGAAATGCAATTTTATCAAAGAGCAGCCAAGCCTGCTGTTAGTAAGTATTGGTTATTTAATTTTATTTAGTGTTTTTATAAAAAAATATCGTTTCCATACATCGCAAATCGAATTATCCGTGTGCCATTTTAAATTGTTTTGTGACATTTTTTTCCATTCCCAGTCCAGTCTTTCATTGCTGAGCAGAAACTGAGGTATCTTGGTGTTCCTCCATTTATAGCAACAGGCAGTTTTGAAAATTTTTCTAGAGAATATAGATTTTTGGTAATGAATCGTTATGGTACAGATTTGCAGAAGATTCTTGTTCAAAGTGGTGGAAGATTTTCTCCAAATGCTACATTTGCTATAGGCTTGCGTATGGTAAATATTTGTATTTTTTAAATTAAGTTAGTACTTACCAAAATTATATTTGTTGTGCATTTGTCTTTACCGCTCATTTTTTAGGACTGGTTATCCATTCCAAAAAAAAAAAGCCTGGTTAACTGTCTGTATCTTTACTTAAGTTTTGAGAACCAACAAGCGAATGCTTCAAATAGGTATTCTAAATGAAAATTTCAAATTATAACTACATTCAATTTGAATATTCCCCTCTATAGTGCTTATCTTCATTAGAACAGAACAACAAAAATTATTATTCTACCACAAGTAGTTTTTAATTTATGAATTTTTGAAAATTCAAAAATGGCCTCCGGCACTTCGTGTGCAAAAGTGTGTTTTCGGCACCCTACAAATTTTTTTTAAAAAATCGGGAGCTTTCAAACTTCTCTCCCTCACAGAAAAATATACATATAACAAGCTCAATTTTTTTCAGGTCTGTCACAGTGTTATAAATTAACATTTAATTCATTCCAAATTGTGAAACATGATTTGACCAATAATAAAAAGGGAGACAAAAAGTCAATTTTACGTCATTTTTTAAAAATCATAAAAAATTAAGCCAATCAGCTAAACATATAAGTTTACCATCACCTCAAAGACAATTTAAAGCTCTTTATAAACAAATTGACAGGCAGACCATAAATTTAAATTAATATAAACTAGAATTTTTATAACAAATTTAAAAAATCACAACAAATTAACCAAGTAAGATATCAAAGCCGAAATTGGACCATATTGTTTTAAATTAAATTTATTTTAATAGAAATGTACAGACTTTAAAAAATGGACACACAATGTTTTTTAAAAAAATCCAAAAAAGTTATACTCTAAAACCTAAATTTGATAAATATGGACATGATAAATTAAGTTTAAGAGTGTGGCAATTCAGCACTGACATTGTAGATTTTATTTTTTAATCACTTTAACTTTATATTAACTTAATTAATTAAGAATAATGCCATATTTCCATGTCTGATGGTTTGAAGATGTTCCTTATTACAACGGTTTTCTGGTTAGACTTCCACTTTGACACATCAACAAAAGCCTGTGAAAAAGAAAGTTCATGTTTATTTCTAGCAATAGTAATTGTATAATTAAATTAATAGTAATGTTTATCAATTTATCACTAATGATTATTGCCAGAAGTAATATTAATGCTCCTTTATTAACTAAATTACTAGCCTGCACCAATGACCAATGTTTTACATTAGTTTTAAAATAGCATTTACCATCATGTTTTTTGCTTGAATCTCTGTTGCTGTATCATACTGTATGACGAGTAAAGTTTAAATAATTTCATGTACCCAGGCCAGTTATTTTGGCTCTTATTAACTGCAATAATATTTTTAATAAATTACAATTTTAAGGCATTATAAATTTTAAAAGTAATAGGCTTTGGGCCTTCATTTATTGATATATTTTAACAGCTAAAACTAAAAAATACAATAAGATTAAGCCAAGACTCTGACATTTAGGAAATGGGGTGAAAACATTACTTCAAAAACATATTCCAATAAAATAAATGCATCTATTCAAACTCTATTGTGAAAGTGTTATCAAATCATAAATATATACTTATTAATTAATTTTATTAATCATTCAATAAAGAATATTTCAGTTTTTAAAATAATAAACAACATAAAATTTATAGTAAAGTTCTGTAATGACATTCTATCACCCCCGGTTAAATAATGCTTTGACCCAGGGCTAATTTTATGCTTGAATTGATAGTAAACTGAAAGATTACTGATTTATCGCTAATCGCAGACAAATAGCACTTATATAAAATAAATATATTAAAGTTATTCAACATTTCATAAAACTAGTAGTAGTTTCATTAATTCCTTCGTTATTGTAAATTAAATACAAAGGAATTTGAAATAACCCTTGATCGCCGTTTTGCGTGGAATTAAGGATCATGGCATTAATTATCGATAACCTGTACACTAAATCACAAATAAATTTCATTAAAAGTACATTTTAATTAAATTAAACATACTTGAAGTTAACCCTTTACTGGGCAGAGTTTTACGGATTTTCATCTTCCAACCGGGCAAGATTTTTTACAATTTAAGAGATGTTTAGGGGTACGTCGGTAAAAACCCCATATCTTAGGTATAAGTGCAAATATTTAAATGAAATAAAATGCCAAATAAACAAAAATGAATTCTACTTTGATTATTTACCTTTTTATCCTTGTCAAGTATTGTTTTTTTTAATCAATCTCTTCCCAAAAAAAAGAATTTCCAATAACGTTAAAAAGAAGTCTAAACAAGCACTATTCACACTATTTACAAGCAAAAATATCCAGTCTAACTGGAAGATCGGAGGTTTGCACTATACTAACACTAATGTCACTATCAATCTTTTCATCCAACTCAAAGTACATTTTTCTCAACTCAATTTCTGTTAAATTTAAGCCTGTAAACTCCACTTTATCGCTTCAAGTATCCGAACCATCAATTTTGAACACTCACACACAAAAATTGGATAGAAAAAACAAAAACAACAAGAGAACATGTGTGGAAATGTAGTGAAATCTATCCACAACATAGGAAACAGGAAATCACATACTGGAAGTCTCGCGATTTAAAAAAAATGCGAGATTTTGACTGCTGATAGTACCGCCGTTTTGCACGTTTGGGGGATAAGACAGTTTTGGCTGCTACGCCCAGTAAAGGGTTAAGATTATGTTTTCATTTACCTTTTTCATCATTAAAATCCATTAAAAAGTTGCATAAATTGATAATATAAAGCTTCTGATAGCTTTGCTTAGGCAGTGCCTCTCGCCGCTTAGTGAAAAATGTAACGGGCTAGTAACACTTGCGTTTAGCAGAGATGTGAGGTTTGTTTTCCGCTTGGCGGAGGAAATTACGTTAAAGGACAAAGGCAAAATGATAACAGTTTACTAACACAATCTCAGTTGGTGACATCATGTTTTCCTCTCTTGTGCTTCCCATTTTGTGTGATGCTGCCATACATCTTAACGACACACACACACACACACAAAAGTCTGAATAATAAATTTAAAAGGACTAATTGTTAGTCTCCTGTAATTTTAGCAGCAATTTTTTTTTTTACAATTGTTTTGTTTAGTTTCAAAGTTATCGATTTTAAATTACTTTTAATTTCATCTAGAATGATAGTTAATTGGGTTTTCCCACTTTGTGAATGCTTTTAATATTTTAAGTTAGATTGTTGTGTGGTGGTATTTTATTTACACATTCTTGGTTTGATGTAGGTGTGGGATATGATGTCATATTGTGTTTTTTTAATGTAATCTAGAATGATTTCCCTTGAAAAAAAATCTTTTTTTTTTTGGAAATTGGTGCTAGAGTACTCATTGAGTTTTTATTACTTTTTTTTTTTTTTTAAACGGTTATTTTGTATATTTAATTGTATTAATGTTTAGCGAAGAAAAAAACAGCTGAGACTAACCCCTTAATTTAGTTTGCATTTTCAACTAAATTTATGATTGTCATTTTTTTCCAGTTAGATGCGCTTTTTTTTCTACATGAAAATGAATATGTGCATGCAGATATCAAAGCAGCAAATATCCTTCTAGGTTATGGTAGTGGGCAGGACATACAAAATGAGGTACAGACATTAGCTTCAGTTACCCACATAATTTCCTGTTCATTTACAACTCAGTAATTTATTACTTAAATCAATTTTAGCTATTTAAGATTGCCAGCTCTCCTTAGCATTTTAGTAAGCGACAATACTGTTAATGTTTAACAGGTGTTAATTTTTAGCCTCACATTAAAGAAACAAGTGAATTCTTAAAACCTACAAAATAAATGTTCATTTAAAAGTAAGCCCAACTGAATAATTGATTTTTGTGCCGTTTAAAATGAGCTATCACTTTCACTACCAAAGAATTGTGATCTATTTCCAGGTATACCTTGTTGACTTCGGTCTTGCCTATAGGTATACAGTAGATGGAAAGCACAAAGAATATAAAGAAGATCCCAGAAAAGCCCATGATGGAACAATTGAATTCACAAGCATTGATGCTCATAAAGGAGTGTGTAAGTGGATGAATATTTAAAATAAATGTATAGGACTAAACAGGCCAAAACTTGGTGTGTTCATTATGTTTGAAAATTAAGGTAAAAAACATATTTTTTAATTAACTTTCACTAAATAAAGGATGTCAATGGGTACCCTTTGCATGTTTTAATACCATGTAGTATAATTGTGAGTGGGAACTATTAATAATGTGATCCATAGCGGCATTATGTCATTCACTGCTCATGCAGACCTTTAAAAAAGGACATGGCTTTTGAGATCAAGTATTATCCATCAGCCATACAACATCCATTATCACCCAGTTGACAGTTCAGTATTTTTCACTTGCAAACTAAATACAGTAAATGAAAAATAAAAAACTTAAAGACCATTGTTTGCAAAACGAATTGCACCAGCCATTTTGTCTGTGACATGGCAGAGGATGCATAAATGCAAAAAATAGAATTTGAGGGATTTTTCTTCACATAATTAGTTTGAAAAATGATTTTTTAAATACATTTTTGTCAGTAAACTTAATTTCTCATGATCAGGCATGTATACATTAGATCCTTTTTGGTCAGTTTCAAGAAATTGATTGATGAATCCAAAGATATACAGCCATAAATAAATGTAACAAAAGCCACACACAAAAAAATCTTGCACATTCAGTTTTAAGGCATTAACCCTACCAGCCCTGACGCCCCCAGCCTAACTTTCCCCTATATATAGGTTCCCTGGCATTAAAGAGATAAAAATGAACATACTGTAAAAAAAATACTTACATGCAAAGTAGTACTTGGAAAGGATTAAAACTTTGAGAAATTGTAGATAATAGGTTTATCTTTTCTTTAGTGTCAAATTTGTACTTTTGTGGGCTAATCCACTTAGCAAAAAAAAAAATTTTTGATCTCAAAACCCATTGATTGTTTATATAAGACATTGTAGAATTTCACTTGTTCTTATCAGGAATGTTTTTCTATACACTATACACACTCAGTGGCGGCGTTAGGTAAGCGCGGGGCCTAGTGCCAGCAATGACCCCACGGGGCCAGAATACTAGTAAAGATCGCTAAGCACCAGTATGCTATGGTATTTAAAAATATGAAATATCTTGATTATTGTGTAGTTCTAATACCGCGTGTCACCTTTTTATTAAATTATTACAATTTCATTATTTTCTCTGGTCTATAAACAACGGTTTATAAAGGGGATTGGCTGAATGGTACATCTGACCTATTTTCCGCTAACGGTGCAATGCTTTCAAAGACGTCTAGAGCTACGCTACGGAATTTGACCTTCAAAAAGGATTACAAGAGTGCCTCTTTCGTTTCTTTACAATCGTTTCCAGCATACGCTCTACCATCCAATCTTTGGTTCTACATGTATAGGCTATTAACCAGGACGAGACATGTTCAGGACCAAAACGCGGGGCCTACCTAAGCGCGGGGCCTGGTGCAGTCGCCCCAGTTGCCACCCTCAAACGCCGTTCCTGTACACACTATACATGTGATACACACAACACGACTATTATTAGCTCTAACATAGCATGTTACTTGACCTAGAAACATATTCTTGATGAAATTATGACTTAGATACTGATAAAAATCAAAAGAATAAAACACAGAAACAAAGTTCCACTTTCCTGTCAAGTGCTTGGTTCATCAAACTCGTCTTACATTGAATTTTCAAAAACATTTCACATAATCACACAAAATTAAAATTCAAAACACGAGGCAGCCATTTGCAATGACTTTTATTTAGGTTAAACTTTAGTACTTCCCCAAAGATTCCACATGTTGACCCAAATACCTAGAACTCGGTAACTTGTTATATAGGAATTAAATTAAATACCTAATGTTCTGTAACTCAAGTCGGTAGGGTTAAGTAGAGCTCACTTAATGTTTGTCCATGAATTAATAAATGAATATATATTTTTAAGAGTTTGAATTTTTAATCAAAGTACTATATGCACGCAACATTTAAACAAAATTATTATATCTTTTCTTTACTATTGGAAAGAGCAGAAATAAAAGCTATTTTCACTTATGTTGCCTTATATCAAATTGAAAATCAATTTCTCTAACTTTAGCGGCTGATGATTTAAATCCCATGAATGCTTGTCTATCATTAGATGCTTTCTTCATAACCACATGACATATCCATATAACTGTATATATAAAAATGAAAGTATGTATGTGTGGTTTTGTAGCTGACTAAACCATTCATCTGATTACCATGAAACTTTTGGAGATTGTTGAGTAACTTTCCGGGATGGCAACTGGCAAATTTTTAAAAATAATATTGAGACTCGTAGGCCTTTAATGTCTTTTTTCTAATATGAGCTATATAAAAGTTAGTTTAAGGGTTAGCTGCTTGGAAAATGAATGTATCTTGACCAAACATGGCACATAAAAACTTGATAGCCTATATTAAAGTACCATAATGCATTGAACTCCTAATGTCTGCGCCCTTGTTGAATGTATGTTTACAATATTTACGCTGAGTTTGCGACTAATAATTTTTTTTTATCATGAATCGTTACAAGCCTCAACCTGGTCTATCTGGGACAAAGCGTCAACGTACTTCCTTGTTCTCATCACAAGAAATTGATATTTTTGAAGATTTGTCAGAATTAGATTGGTATATTGATGATAGTGATTTGGAGGATTCAGATGGTGATAAAATGAGACCAATAATGAATGTATGTCAAGGTGATCAGCTGATCGAAAGGGGACCTTAAAATCTTCCTGCACTTTTGAATGAAAACTCTCACGCTATTGACTTTATGAGCATTTTCCTGGACAATGAATTTTAGGAAATTTTGTTGACAAAAGAAACTTGCGCGCAACTCAAATAAAGAAAGCAAAAACAAAATTGAAAGAAATTCAACGAACTTTTGACATGTGTGTTTTGTATGCTCCTATAAACCCTGATACACCTTACTATGAATACCCAGTCAAACATGTCAAGTCTTCGGTTCACTGCTCCCAGTGTGAACGCTGCTTATGTGCAAAGAGAGGGAGCATCTGCTGGATCCACTGGCATATTAAAGTTGAATTTTTGTGCTAGAGTTCAAGTAGACCTATTCTTTTACTTGCATGGCATGTTGTTATCTTTGACGGTTTTTCCTCAGTGATCACTCAATCGTGATATATTGTGAAATAGGCATGTAATGCTCAGGAACCCAGGTATAGGCACTGGGTGGGGTGGGGGGGGGCAGGACTCAAAGGGTTAAGTGTTAATGTTTGAGAAAATGGATGGATCTTTACAAAACATTTAACAACTTGGTAACTAATAAAGAAATACTATAGGGCAATTATTTCCAAATGTCCATTCCTTCGGGGCTGGGGGCCCCAAATGTATTTTTTCATAAACGTTAAAAATTGTATTTCCCATTCATTGATGAACGATCTTGAGAAATATAGATACTTATATCCATCAAGAAAAAGAAAATGTTTTTACAAACACTTTGAGTAGGAACCAACCAGAAATCAGGTTTTTCGGAACTATTCGCCTCTGCAAATTGATCCCCACGCAATTAGCCAAATGCCAAATATCTAAAAATACCTTTTAAAATATAAAATTTTGGAATTTGATAAAAATCAAGATTAGTACACTTAAAAATTGTTAAAATATACCAAATGTTACGAAATTATGGAAATTATTAATTAGAAATTATAAAGTTAATAAACTAATTGTCCACGACACTTTCGTATTTACTTCTAGCGATTAGCGCCACGCCGCCACATTTAAAATTTAAATTTTTTAAATATCGAATAAAATAATAAAATAAATTCAATTAAAGTAAATAACTTAACTAATATTAGCAGCGAATAACAGTTACAAAGTAAATATAAATAAGATATTAACAAAATAAGTGAAATTACTATTTATATATAATGAGTTTATGATTTTAATAAATTAGTTTTCCCTTCTTAATGCTATAATTATAATGTCATTGCACTTTGCATGAAGACTGTAGAGGGTGGTAAAATGAAAAAAAATACAATTACAATTTAATAAATCAAATTGAATGCCTAAAATTAAATTTTATTTGTAGAAAACCTGAAAGCTTAATACAAAATAAAGCAATACTAATTGTTTTCAAAACTGAAATTAATTTGAATTTCTGATTTTTGTTGAACAACACTACTACTCGGATCCAGCCATTAGTATATCTAACTATTCGGATTTGGTACCTGGTTGGTCCCTACTTTTGAGCATTTAGCTCAATCACATTTTTTTCCAGTGTAGTTTTAAAGTATACATGTCCTTGTTTCACCATAGTGTAGAGTCTGCAAGCTTAGAATCAATATCCTAAGCTAAACAGATATTTTAGGATAAGATGTAAAAGCCATCATAATCTTATTTTTAGCTTGTGACTATTAATGTCTTAAGTTTTTCTTCAGCTATTATAGCAATTTGTTTTTGTTTAATTTTTATCCTCAGCTCCTTCACGGCGTGGTGATTTGGAAATATTAGGTTACTGCATGTTACAGTGGTTGGGGAGTACATTACCATGGGAAGACAATTTGAAAAGTCCTAGTTATGTTGCTAACAGTAAAGAAAAGTAAGTTGCATTCTAAAATGATTATCAAATGTTTGTTTAAAAAGTTAATTTGAGAAGAAAAACCACTTGTGAAGTTATTCTTAACTCTTAAATTTCTTACTTTTATTATTTTCATAGATATATGAATGATATACCCTCTCTGATAGAGGCAACTTTTCCAAGCAAAGACATTCTTAGTGCAGGTAATTAAGAAATGTTATTGATAAAACATATTTATACTAATTTTTCTCTGAATTGTTCTGAGCATTAACATGAGAAATTTTATTTAATTTGTACTAAAATGATAAGGAGGGCTCGGGTAGAACAAATGTTTGAATGTAAAACACAAAAAACAGCTCACAAAAAGGTATTGGCAACAGAATTCTTCTTCAGCAAACAAACCAAGATCAATTCAAAACTTTGTTTGTTTTTTAAATTAGCTGACATTTTTGTATTCAAGATCACAGCACTTAGAGTGAGGCATTATTGTAGTTCAATTAAAATAAGCCAGTTTTAAATTTTTGTTTCTTGTAGTGTTCAGCCACCAGCATTGGTCTAACAATCTATCTTGTCTTTGTTTTGTGAGGTACTTGTACAGAGCCATTGAAAAATTATCTAGCCTTCTTAATAGGTAAAAGAAACATAAATGCACAATTAATATACCTACATAAAAGAGTTTTCCTGTTTTACTTATGCAGACATACTGATTTATTCTGTCTACCCCTGTAGTAAGCTAAATTTTTATTTACACTGAAATTTACACACACTGTTTTAGGTATTGTGTTCTTCAAACAAAATACATCTATATTTTTCTTGGCCCCTATGTTAACATGTACACATTGAAAAGGTATGATTCATTTTTTTTTAAAATATTTTTTTAAAGTATTAAACATTTCTAGCTATGATATTGTATTTATTTTTATTTATGTTTGTGTTGTTTTTTTTCCAATTTCCAGACTGTATGAGAAAATACTTAATAGCTGTTAAGGAACTGGGTTATGAATCCAAACCAAACTACACTCGTTTTAAAGACATACTCAAATATTGTTTGACAAAAGGTGGACAGGCAGATGAATGGATTATTGATTTCTCTGACAAGGTGACTAAGGTAGGACGAAATATGACCCCTGAAGTTAAACAAATTCGCATTCAATACGACAATTTTTCAAGCAATGTGGAAAATTGCAATGAAGATAGCACAATGAGCATGGAGGCAGCTAGAGAATTGGCAGAGCAAAATTTTGTGGCTCGGAGTGTATTTAATCAAGACTTGGAGGGACTCTCTAGCCTTCCCAATGATTACTTTTCAGTTTTTACGAAAATTTTTGCCCTCTGTTTCATGGTTATTACTATTTGGATAACTATTCATCGGCAATCGGAAACTCCTGTAAATAAGTTGATCAAAGAACAAAACTGAGAGTTAGCCCAAAATTAATTCCAAAGTAGAAAAACATTTTTTAAATGTTGACTTAAAAATTATCTATAAAAATAGAGGTCAGGTTTTGGTCTGCTTTAATTTTGCTTAATGTTAAATGTGTAATTTGGATTGATCACATAGTAATATCCTCCAATTGATTTTTTTACCTGAATAATAGTTCAGAGGTTATGTTGATTGCAACTTTGCCGAAGTCTACGAAAATTTAAAAGAAGGAATTGTACTAGTTTTTAAAAAAAAATAAGTTCTATAATTTACTTAGTTTCCAGCTCACTTTATGCATAGATAAACTGTTAGGCAAAATATTAATATTTTATCCTTTTTTTCAAACTTAAGCACTGCATAAGTTTAACATCTGAAGCTTTGACATTGAGACCAGACACACATTGCTTTCTAAGAAGAGAGAAATGATTTTGAAGAGATGATTTTAATCTTTCTGTCATTTTCATGCTTTCTTTACTGTTTCAATTGAAATTTATCATCATCATAGGAAGGCAAAAATAAATAAAAAATTATGTAACTAAATCTTGATTTCCATAATTATTTTAAGTTGAAATTTTTTGGCTCTTACAGTAATTTCAGTTGCAAGTTGCATCTTGTTATTAAGAAAAATTTAGATAATTTTTTAAAACTTTTTTATTTACTATTTTGTTTTTTGTTTATTGAAATTGAAAATTTAATTGAGGTATTATTTCTTTTTTTTTATATTTAAGTTTCAGATGATGGGATGAACTTTATCCTTTCAAAATTGCTAATTTCATTTTTATCTATATATTAATCTTGAAATATTTTATTTATTTAAATTATATATTTAGTACATTCAATTGGCTAATAACAGAACACTATGATAGATCTCTATTTTAATTAAATTCTGATAATTAAGAAATAAAACATATTACCGTAAAGCATTTAACAATATTCTAACACAAAGGTGTCTAGTTTAATTTTTTAGTTTGGATAATTCATTTTATATAATATAATAGTACATTGGAATATTCAGAATAAAGAGCAATTATATTTCACAGCGGGGAACTAAACGGAAAAGCACAGACAGTGGATCTCCTAAGAAACAGAAATTATCCAAGGGACCAGAGACACCTAAAGCAAAAAAGTCTCCAGCAAAGCAAGTGAAGTCTCCAACAAAGCAAGTGAAGTCTCCAGCAAAGCAAGTGAAGTCTCCATTGTCTAGAGCAGGAGCTAAAACTATACCAATACCTAAACCAATAAAAAAGACACCTCTCAGTAAACGCTCAGCGAAATTGAATGCTTTTCCTATGCCACCTCCCACACGGAAATTAACTGGTAATTAAATTCTGTATTATTTTAAAGAATTAACATCAAAACATGTTTGTAAATCAGCTGCACTTAAATTATGAAAGAGTCTTCTGAGATTTTGAAGGATTGTGTTAATTAGCGCTTTAGAAGACATCATCATCATCAAATTGATTATCAAAACTAAGCATTATGTTTTGGTAGGGGATTAGAGTAAATTAGAGGTATTTTTGCTGTTTAACTTATTTGTTGTACCATGAATAAACATTGGAATGAGGGTTGCAACAAAATGTAACATGGCAAGATAAGCAAAACACTTATGAACTTATAATAATCAACTACTTATTCATTGATACTATGATTTAAAATAATTTATATTTTATACCTTGATTATTTTTCCTTCTCATAACAGATACAGATGCTTCAGGTTCAAATAAACAAATAAAACGAAGGAAAGCTAATGTGAATCAAAGTAGTATAGCAGTGCAGACAAGCCCTGGTTTAAGGCGTAGTCAGCGAAGCAAGCATTAAACCAAGTAAATAAAAGGACAGAAATCTTGGCAATCGGCATCATTTAAGAATATTAGTTAATAGTAAATAGTAGCCATATCAAATGCTCCATACATGAACTAAAAATTTAATGCAATAATTGCCTTTAATAAATGTGGTAGTTCTTTATTGTTTTCAGGATGTAAGCATTTATTTTCCTCTCTGATCATAGGTTGACTATGTGCTTAGGATTTCATAAATTATGTCTTGCAAATGAAAAATGCCTCTTGCATTGCTGTTTCTTTTAAAGGTTAAAGTCTTTATAGAGAAGTATTTATCTGAGATGCACTGCTTTTTTGTCTGTACTGATGCTTGTTACAATCGAAAATTCTATTTAAAAATCTCATAAATTTAAGTAGCCTTACTGAAATCAAATAACATTGCCAAAATTATTCATTCACCATTGTATATAATAATTGCATTTTAAAAAAAAAAAAGTTAAATCATTTGAAGTAGACCTTTTTTCTTTGCATTAAGTGCTGGATTGTATTTCTTTGTACATGTCTCTTTTTCATATTTCATTTTTGACAAAATAAACGTTAATAGCTTTTTACATTTGTTAATTGTTGCAATGAAATTTGAAACATGCAATAATCTTGCTGAGCTTTCATGACCTGGTAGTATTCTTGCGCAGGCCTGATGTTCTTGAACCCCTTTTTGGGATTGGTTTCTTGGATAAGCTCATGCTGCCCCTTGAGCGTGATCTTACAGCTCTAAACTCCTCTACATCAAATGCTGTGGATCTAGGAGATTTGTTAGAGACCTCTGGCAAGATGCCTTCATCAGTTTGAGAGTTCAGCTTGTCTGATGGGTACATGAAGAGAATTTATTAGTTCAGCCAACTCAATGGACTCTGCAATGATGGAAATGAGCCCTTCTTGTCGTTGTCAAAGGATGTAATTTTAAAAAAACTTTTTTGCTCACATATTTTCTAATTTTTTTGTTCATCCCTAATAGTAACAGAGATAGATATATATTATTCTTATAATTATAATGTCTTGGATTAATGCTCCAGCTAGGAACTTTAAAAAAAAATATTTTCTGAACTTCTCACAATAAATCTTTAAAAAAAGTATACACAGTCAAACCTCTCATAACGAGCTAAAATACGCATAATGAGTGACGCAGAAAGTTAAAGTCCCTTTTTCCTGGAAATCCATTTGTGAGCCGTCACGTCCTGATGTATTCTGTGTTAGTTAAGCGCATTGTCTTCTAATGTATAGCTTTCATGTGTTATCAACCATTTTTACACATATTTTATTCAGACAGTATTCGTAATTTTTTAATTTGCCAACTATAATAACCTGTGCTAACATTTCTTTGAAAAAAAAAAGTACAAAAAGACAATCATAAAAGAGAAAAACAAATAACTGTTGAAATCAAATGAAAAACCATTTAAAAGCGAAAACAAGGTGGCTAATTTAGCACGCAACTACAATGGGTCAACATAAATGCTCTGCACTATTCTCAAGTACAATTAAGGAGATGCATACTTCAAATGGAGTGCCAAGAATGTCTACAAAACGGTTACGACACTTTTTTGTCAAATTTTGAATCGTCTGCAAAAACAGATGTCTTGGGACAGTTTTCTAGTTAAAATGGAATAATTATTTGTCATCATTTTTTTTTTTCAAATCTAAATTGTATTCTTTTTGTTTCACTCTTTAAAAACTCATAAGCAATTTTATTTGAATAAATGTTAATAAACATATTTTTTAAATGATTTTTTCTAGCATGGAACAGATTATCATATTTTACATAGATTTGTATGGGAAAATTGTTTCGTAGAACGAGTATTTCGCTTAACGAGTAAGACTCTGTAACGAATTAATCTCGTTCTGAGAGGTTTGACTGTATTGATAACGAAGACCTGTCATACAGACTTATAATTATAATCTTGAAATATGCCTTTCATTGGAAAGTAAATTTTTTATAAAGGAATCCACTAGTTAATATTTCAAGTTAAATACTTCAAGTTATAAATTAAACAGTGAGGGGACAATCTCCACACAAAAAATGACAATTATATACCACCTCTTCCCCTATCCTATCCTAGGTATCCCCCTTCGCCTACTTAATTATTTACCAACACCAATAATTATTTTATAATTTTATGGCATTCAGCTGAGTACCCCACCCTCAAAATGTGCTTAGTTGTAGATTTCTAGCTTCCCAACATTTTTCCAAAAGTGATACATTTATTTCAATACTGTTTTTAGCAGGGACTGGCACTTGAATTATTTAGATAGTAGGAAATATAAATAATATAATGATATCAAATTCATGCCTGTATTCAGTATTTGTTTTTTTAAAATACATTTTTTAGATATTGTTCAAGCTATCCTCGTTTTAATCTAAGAAATCATCAAGTTATAACTTTTATAGAGATTTAATAGATATTTACAATCAAAGTGCAGCTCTATAACTTATAACCTTAGCAAAATATATAATGAGGAAGAATGGTTCATTTAAATGTTGAGTATTGGGTGCTGCATAGTTACGTAAAGGATTACCTATAAATTCCTGATTCCTAGCCAGACTATGTAACAATGGTTTGAAAAGGCCATCTCTTGATATGTTCAGTGTTGTTGAATAGGAGGACTTGTCATCTTTGAGTAAAATAATATTCTCAAAAAACACCAAAAGTCAAGGTGCCTTTATAGGATATACAAGAATTGAAGTTTTAAACCCCCCGCTTTTTATCCAAAGCTAAGCAAGAAAATATTAAATAAAATTATTATAAATCTTAATTGAATGAATAATCTTTACTTAATAAATAATGATTGTTTGTAAATAGATAAGTGAAGGAAGCAATAATCTTCTGTATAGAAGAAGATAAATGTCAGCCTGTTTAGTAAATGACCTCAAGTTTAAATTATAAAGGAAATAAATACAAATGTTATATATTAAATATATATGATTTTTCTAGCTGAGTGGGACTTACATTAACAATGTCACTATGTGAATATGCTAAACTTACAATCTCGTCTCACTAACACAAGACTCTCCCTGTCTTTTAAATATGCTCTGGCATATTCTGTTGGAAATTTGCTCAAATTTTTAATAATCCCCAGCTCATCTGAGACGTCAATGACATCTGCTGAGTAGAGAAGTTCATAGGAACCAACAACCAATGAACACATCTAAAAATACCAATAAAAAATTATATATTTAATTATAATGTTAAACATGAAATGTCTTTCCAATATTTCCATTGGAGTTAAATCGATAAAAATTAATTTTAATTGATTAAAATTATTAAAAATTAATCGTTAATTACGGTAGCCCTATTAGGTCTGGGAACAATTGAAATATTTGTTCGATTCATCTGTAAAAAATTAATCGATTGATTAACTATTAATTTTAACGCATAGTTAAAGCTGAAAGCCTTACGGGAAATAACAAAAACAACTTATGGATATTTTATTTATTCGATTAGTTATTTCCCCTGACGCCGTTATGTACTGCTACTTACGTTCTTCACGTCTGAATAAATTTATTATAACTGGTTGAAAGTTTGTAGGTTCCAAAAAAAATATTTATTAATTGAAGAAAAAAGAAAGAAATATATGCTTAAAATTTAATAGAATATTTATAATTTTTAAAGATTAATCGAGAAATTAATAATTAATTTTCGCAGCCCTATTAATATATATTTTTATTATAGATTGTAAAAATATTATTTCTTAAAATTTATATAATTTTATAAAATATATATGTTGACATTGTAGTGTCCCTTTGTGATGGAAAGTTATAGTTATATCTCAATATTTACCCCCTTCCTTGTGTTCCACTGAGTTGAATACTGAATCAGTGAACAGTACCATATAACTATAACTTAACTTTTACCTGCAACAGATTTCAGACATGGATAATGATAGGAACATTAATGTTTTCACCACATGCATTCCTTAATTTGGTTGACTTTCCCCACACAAATAAAAAATGAGAACTATTATTTCAACAACGAAATGCAATGACTTTTGATCTAAACTCCTGTACTTCCCAAGAGTGTCCTAATTTACCTTGTGATTGACACCCGCAGCGCATCTTGACATTTTGTAAAAACAATGAGTTTCTGCTGTTTGGGTTGAACAGTTGCTCCTTGTCGTCTGTAAATGTATTAGAACTAGAAGTTATCTTTAAAATTTAAATATGAAAACACACTAAATCATTTAGTAAATGTAACGCTAAGATGTTAACTTTCAATTTGAAAAAAAAAAGTATACATTTAATTCGAAGAACGACAGCTCAGGTTTCGAGAAATGTAAGCTAAACATTTGAATTTAATGTTCAACCAGCCAGAAAATTTTGAAGTTTCGCATTTCATAGCCCCCACTCTGTCAGAACATTCCCACCCCAGAATGATAAAGTAGGTCTGTGTATTTAGCCATCAAAAGACACAGCAGCAATACAGACATCACATTTTTAAATTAACTTATCAAATATTTCAAATAACTCATTAACTTTATTGGATACATAATGCCTTGACATCGCAATTGGATAGGAGCACAAGACAATATTTCCACTTTGAAAACTTTTTTAATTAAAAAAATTGTTCCACATTACTTCAGTTTTTAAGTTTAAGGCATTATTTTAAATATCACAGATAGGACATTGGATACGGTCAAATTATGTGAATTACAGTTATAGATATCCAATTTAAAAATATGTTTTCTGGAAGGAACCAGTTCAATAGTGGACTTAAGGACGGCTTTTAAATGTATCTAGTTGATTTTAATCTTAATTATCTCTATGAACTCTATGTGTTTACTCTTTCTCCACCCCCCTTCTCTTTTCGTGTGTGTGTGCGCGAGATTGCGTTAACAAGCGCAATTTTCGTCACTGAACTTGAAAGAATTATGCATAGCCCCATGTTGATTAATGTAGGATACTATTTGACATGTAATGGTTTAGTTTCGGATTTCTAAGATTATCTTAAATCCTAAAGCCTTATAACTTATACTTTATGGAATATTTGAATAGGTCAGCGGAATCGCGACCAAATTAAACATCAACTTATTTTTTACAATCCTTATTCATTTATTTCAAAATATCGAACCGGTACTTAAAATCCTCATCATTGAACCAACATTCAACGTTTCAACCAACAATACATTAAGAGATAGCGCCAAAAATGTGTATCGATTAGGAAAATGGAGAGGACTTCCAGTGGGTCCAAATTATATGACAGAGATAATAGCATGGAACATAGGAATGTCGCTCTCACAGCTTTTAATAATAGAGTAGAGTTTTATGTCATATGCATTAGGGTTAACGTGTAATCATAGATTTACATTACTTAAGTGCTTAACGTAAACACCCGGTAACCAACGGAAAGATAAACTCTTAGCAGTCATACTGTGAACGGGGTTGGTTGAGAATGTTCCAGGCGGGAGTGNGGGGGGGGGGGGGGGGGGGGGGGGGGGGGCGCTACACTCTTTTGTTTTCTCTTTAGCGTTTGAATTTAGCAAAGGATAATATGATTATTGTGTCTTTTGCGATGGGTTCAAGTAGCCTAATTGATTTTGGTTTACTTGAAAATAAGAAATTTGTAGAAAATTACATAAGTAATTATTAAAGTAGTTACAAGTGTAGAAATAATTTCTTTTTTTAACTTTTGGCCAAGAATTATTAAAGTAGTTACAAGTGTAGAAATAATTTCTTTTTTTAACTTTTGGCCAAGGCAAGGCACCTTCAAAATTTCTTTGGATAAAACCAATAATAATCAATGGAGAAGGATGAATATATATTTAAACAATTAATTCTACAGATTTAAATTTTGAACTCTCACATAATTGGTATCTAATCTTTAAAAATACGCCATTACATAAAGTTCTGACATCATTTGGCTACTGTCTAGAACTATAGGCTAGATCTATTATTATTATTAAATTTTACTTTCTTTTTAAATTAATGTTTTTTGTTATGAAAGGAAAAGATTACATTTAAGTTGGAAAGTAATAGTAATATTGTGGCTAACCATTTTGAGAGGCCCATTGGGTGAGGTAGATAAGATCTATATTTATTATTTTCTCCCTTTTTTTAAAAAGTAAAATTATCAAGGAGTGAGCATGTTTGCGAATTAACTGTTTCTAATGTCCGGCCCGTACTTAAATTATAACTAATAACAGGCCCGTGGCCTCGTCGTAAAATAATAAATTGACTCGAGGATTTTTTTTTCTTTAACGACAACATTATAGTTAATATACAGGGACCGTCCATAATGACGTCACGGTTCTGGGGGTGGGATGGAGAGGGGAGTCATGCTTTGTGACGAGGGGGAGGAGGGTGTTTAAGAAATGTGACGTTACATAAAAAACCGCTTATCTTTAAATAAACGCTTCATTTTAATATTTAATTGCTTGCAATTTATTCAAAGGCTTCACACGTGTTACGATATTATCTTATCTTATCTTATATGTTACAGACGCTCCTTCTGTACAGAAGATTATTGCGTCCTACGTATTTCTAAGGTTTGTGTTTAGTCCTGTATTCTTACTAGCGTTTTAAATGATGATAAAGTGTTGGCTTTCCTGGTTTCTTCAGGCAACCCATTCCACGCCCGAATACCGGACGGAAAGAAAGAAAACTTGTATGTGTTTGTTCTTGCATATGGAATAAGAAAGGTGTTTTTATCTTTATGTCTATCTGAGGGTTGTATTAAGTTATCTTTGTGTTGTATTTCTAAATTAGAATTAATAGCCTTATGTATAATTACTAGTTTACTCTTGGTTCTTCTATCCTCTAGTGTTTCAAGGTTTAATGATTTAACTAATGGTGTTACTCTTGTCAGTTTTGAATATTCTCCAGTAATGAATCTGGCAGCTCTTTTTTGGATTTGTTCTAACTTATTAATATTTTCTTTGGTGGATGGGTCCCATACAGAAGATGCATATTCTAGTATAGGTCTCACCAGGGTGAGGTAGCATTTTAGTTTTATATCCTTGTTACATTTGTAAAAGTTTCTTTTTTATAAAGCCTAAGGTTTTGTTTGATTTTTTAATAACTTCATTGACATGGGGATTCCAAGATAGTTTCTCATTTATTATGACTCCTAAGTATTTTGCATCTTTAGTTTGGGTTAGTTCTTTTCCATGGATGAAGTATTTTGAATTTATTTGTTTCTTTTTCTTTGTTACTCTTAGCAGTTGACATTTTTCTGGGTGGAAGGACATACTCCAGTTAGTTTCCCATTTTATTAATTCATCTAAGTCTTTTTGTAAAATTTTGCTATCTTGTTCTGACTTGATTGTTCTATAGATTATACAATCATCAGCAAATAACCTAACTTTAGTTCCTGTTGAGATATTGTTGGGTAAGTCATTTATATAAATTAAAAATAGTAAGGGACCTAGGACAGTTCCTTGTGGAACTCCTGAGTTAACCTTTATTGGTGTAGATTTAGATCCATTAATTATTACAGTTTGCTCCCTACCCAATAGGAAATCTTGGATCCAGTGATGTAAGGGACCTGAGATTCCAAAGTATTTAAGTTTTTTAAGTAAACTAAGGTGGTGAACTTTGTCAAATGCTTTTGAGAAGTCTAGTAATATTGTATCTATTTGATCATTATTATCTAAGCCTTTTGATAGATCATCTATTAGACCTATCAATTGTGTTTCACATGATCTGTTCTTTCTAAAGCCATGTTGGTGTGGGCATAGGGCATTATATTTGTCAAGGTGGTTAACTATTCTGCTATATATTATGTGTTCCAGTAATTTACAGGTGATACTAGTAAGTGATACAGGTCTGTAATTACCAGGGTTGGACTTATCACCCTTCTTAAAGAGTGGCGTTACATTGGCTAATTTCCAATCTTGGGGCACTTTACCCTGGTTTAGAGATGCTTGAAAAAGAACTACAAGGATTGGGGACAGTTCATTGCTTAATTGAATTAATTCTTTTAATAACCTGGCAGGCAATTCATCTGGGCCAGTAGCTTTGTTTATTTTTAAGTTTTTTAGGAGTGAATGTATACCTATCTCATCTACAGTTATGTTAGCTATTTCTTCCATTTTATTTAAATTTATTGAAATTTCCTTGTCGCCTGAGGCAGAAAATGATGATGCAAAATATGTGTTAATGATATTAGCTTTAGTCTCATTATCATTATAGGTTTTATTATTTGAGCCTTTTAGTGTGGCTATACCTGAAGGCTCCATTTTTTTTTGGATTTGATAAAGGACCATAAGTTTTTATTGTTATCTTTAGTTATCACATTATTTACATAAATTATTTTGGAGGTTACGGCTAAGTTTTTGTGTCAAGTGTTTAATTTTTAAGTATTTTTTGTGTATCCTTTCTAAATTGGTAGCCTTAAATTTTTAAAATAAATTCTCCTTTAGTTTGCAATACTTTTTTAATTTAAAATTGAACCAGCATTTATTAATTCTATTTAAAGTTATTTTTGTTGGAACATTGTGATCCATTAAGGTTTTTAGATTTCTTTTTATTTCCTTCCATATTTCTTCTATGGGGCTATCTATGCTGAATTTACTTAGGAAATTTTGTTGGAAATTAGAAGCTGATTGGTGTAATTTTATTAAGTTGCATTTATTCCAAAGATATATTGTTCTTCTAGGCATCTTATTTATTTTAGTTTTTATTGTGTTGGTTACCCTAACAATATCATGGTCAGACAGCCCAGGAACTATTGTGCAGTCTAGTACTAGTCCTGGTCTGTTTGTTAGGAATAAATCTAGTATTTTGTTTTTCCTAGTTGCTTTTTTTACTATCTGTTCTAGGTTTATGTTGTTTATAGTGTCTAAGAAATGTTCATTATAGTGTAGAAAGACACTAAGTATATATTTAAATGACAAAAAAGTAATTGCAATATGCTAATTTTGAATTAGAAAATACGGCTTTTAGGAGGGGGGTGGGTCAGAGCTTTGTGACGTTATATTGGAAATAAATGTGGGGGTGGGGGGTCTAAGTTTGTTGTGATCAAGTGTGAACGGGGGGGGGGGGGNAAAATTGGGTCAAAATCACGCGACATCATTTATGGACGGCCTCACACAAATTATGAGCTAAATTATGAGCTCTTATCATATCTTATCTATTACAGACACTCCTTCTATACAAAAGAGTACTGCTTCCTATTCTTATCAATGGTCTTTTTCTAGTCTTGCGTTTTTTTAAAAAGAGTTTTTATATTGATAGTGTGTTGGTTTTCCTTGTTTTATCAGGCAGTCCATTCCACGCACCACATTTCAGGCGGAAGAAGGATAATTTGTAGGCCATCTGAATATGTGTTTGTTCTTGTTTTCAGAATTAGAAATTAGTAAAGTGTTTTTATCCATAGATCTATGCATTTCTGGGTAATGTATAGATTTTCTTTGTTATATTTGTAAATCTATTATATAATGCGCTAAGGCGCATTTCCGTCCGTCAGTCAGTGTGTGTGTGTGTGTGTGAAGTCCCTATGTCCCGCAACTCTTGATTACTTTTTTTAAATTGAAAATATAGACGTAAAATCATAATGATTTTGGTTTTGAGATTAACAGAGCGTGTGGTTTTGCGCGCCGTAAAAAAAAATAATGTGGCGTCATGAAGCTTTTATTATATTAATTTATTTGATGTTACTTTTTTATGTTGATTATAATCCGAGTGTGTGAATAAGCATGTGTGCGAGTGTGTTCATATGTGTGTGTGCGCGCGTCTGTGTGTGCGTGTGACTGTGTGTTTGTATTAGTTGTGAAATAACGATTTAATTCATAGATTGCTAAAAGTGAAATTAAATATTGAAAAGACGTTACAAGGTAATGATTTATGTATAGTTAAAATTATGCACTGGATTATGAAAAATTCCGTTAATTTTATGAACACAAGTTTCTGCCGATGCGTTCTTCGTGGGTGCTTGAATAAAAGATAACGGGAAGTCATTGATTGTGACTTAAAAAACTGTTAATGAGAAGATCATTCTACAATTATTTTTTTCAGAGATGGTTTTACTTTATGTTTCATTTTAGAAGAAATGAGCCCTTGCGCATTAGTTGGACGTTTACACGCATGAATTGCCACAATGGAAAATAAACAGTGAAAAGAACTTATAGTCGCTATTGAAATTGCATTATTTATAGTTATAATGTGTAATTGGGTAAGATTGGTGCATATTTATTTTTAAAGGAAATGGAACCTTTCTAAACATTTTAATTGTATTTTACAATAATAAAATCACACGAAGATGGTTCGAACTAATTTCCCTTAGTCACTGTTAAATAGCTAAAGAAATAAATGTGAAGAAATTATTTAATTGTAGACGAAATATCAATTTTACATTTTAATATAAGCTTTTATACATCTACGTATATAATCGGATAGAGGCAAATTTTATACGGGCTTATAACAAGTCAAAATTGCAGAAAATGAAATTTCTTAACAGAAAAATTAACACGGAACCGCTTTTGAAGCATTTAACAAGTAATTTATCATAAAAACAATAATTGCAAATATGTGTAAGGAGAAAGAAGTATTTCTCTTAGGTGCTTACTTAATATAAGTAAGTGTTTTGGATCGATTTCATTATAAACTGTCATTTAAGGAAATTCGTATTGAAAGTAAACGCTCAGGGATTTTAAATAATAAAATGGTACGTGTATAAGCGTTTATACACTGTTGTAAGAGTGGGGTTAAAAAGCGGAATTGTAATTTTTATAAAGAGGGGCAACTTTGTGAACTATTTGAAGGATGCTTTTCATTTCTTGGGTCATGAGTTTATAATATTACCGAGCCCTGAGTGGCACTATTTCTTAGCCACTGATAATATCGTTTTTGCAAAGATTAAGAAAACCAGCAGTGTAAAATTTTGAGCTCAAACCTTGCGATTCAACGTGTGTTTTTTTAACAAATAGACAATATTAAAAAAATCTCCCCAACCCTACGCATCCCAATCACATAAGTATTAAACAGCTCAATAAAATAAATCTAATTTGCCCTAAATAAACGTCATGCATAAACTGTAATGAATGGATGTTGTGGATTAATTGGTAGATGAATGAAAAAGCTTACGTTAAAAAGACTTATTATATATATAATAGCCCAGTGGTGTGGGTATGTTTGTAACGTAACGCTCAAGAGATGTACCACAGTCTACAGCAGTTAGTTTAGTTGAAAAATCGTGTTTTGATGAGCACTGTAAAAATATTTAATAGGATGACGTCATTGTTTGGTGTGCATCGGTGCGCAAAATACGGTGCGCAAAATACAACCCCTATTATTATTATTAAATAAATACTTTGCGTACATTTCATAAAGTTTAATAATTCGTATTTATCAAAAAAGGACAAGTTAGTTGGTCTTTAAAAAAAAGGTTGGCGCCGTAGGCGCCCAAAAAAAGGGGGCGCCGCAGGCGCCACGGCGCCCGGCACAATCTATCAAAAAAGGACAAGTTAGTTGGTCTTTTAAAAAAAGGTTGGCGCCGTAGGCGCCCAAAAAACGGGGGCGCCGCAGGCGCCACGGCGCCTGGCACAATCTAGTTGCTAGAATAATGCAATATTATGGTACGTGCTTTGGTTAAAACTGTAGAGTTATCTATTGGTGCAAATTTGTGTGTGTGTGTGTGGGTGGGGGGCTATGTGCATATGCGTGTGTGATTTGGTTATTTCTGTGTCTGCTAATGTTGCGCCTCTAACATGACAACCCGTATTTATCTTCTTAAACCACTCATATTTGTTTGAGTATACGTCTCATAATTGTTTTCTTTATTGTAATATATTATCGGAAAAATTATATTGCAAGCTGGTGTGATTTTTTGATAAATCAGTGAACTTTATGCAGGCAAATAACAAAATTAAATCCCTTTAAAAATATATAAATAGAAATAATTACGGACACTTCGACCCCAGACGGTTCGACCCCAGGACGTTTCGACCACGGGAGGTTTCGACCCGATCGGTTCGACAACGGACGGTTCGACCCCGGACGATTCGAACCCGGGCGAATCGACCCCGGACAGTTCGACCACAGGACGTTTAGACCCTAGGGTGTTTCGACCCCGGACGTTTCGACCCCTTTCTATCTACACCGTAGAAAATTGTTATTTTTTGTATATATACCTTTTAACATTTAGTTTTTGGTATAAAAATAATTCAGCATAATATTATTATGCATTAAAAAGTAAATTCAGTTTGAAATAGTTATTTGTAATGTTTAATTTACGATGATTTGAAAAAGTACGTACACGTATAACCAGTCAACATTCATGATTGTGATAATTGCGCGATTCAAAACCTATCTAAATCCACACCAAACCCAATCCGATGTAATCGGGCAATAAAAAGTCAATGTGATCATATCGTCCTTTCTAAAGGTGCCTATATTCTCGCTGCACCCCTTCTCACTTTATTTACCTTTCCCGTAACCTTCGCCTGCACACGGCACACGGCGTGATGTGGTTGTCACTGAGTCAGCCTTTGTAACATGTTTAAAAATACTGACAACTTTGTACGTCTTATTAAAATCAGTATTTCTGCGAGTGAGGTCTTGACGTGTTAAGAAACACAAGAAGTAAATTGAAGGGCGCGCGTTTGTAATGGTTCCAACGCCTGCGATGTGCATTGTTCAGCTTATCGACATTTTCTTTTTAAAATAATTTATTTTTGTTATCACAGCAAAATCTTTGAGCCACTTAAATATATACATCTTTAAAACCCAATTTAACTTAGGTCCTTTTAAAGTGTGTTTGGGATAGGAGTTGAAATTCTGTTATTAATTTCTGATTCATAATATACCAAAAATTAATTAAAAATAATAATAGTAATAAAATAACACATTATAAATGAAAACAATCTTAGTTTAGAAACGAAAGGGTCGAAACTTCCGGGGTCGAAATGCCCTAGGTTCGAAAAGTCCCGTGGTGGAACTGTCTGGGATCGAATCACCCGGGGTCGAATCGACCAGGGTCGAATCGTCCGTGGTCTAACCGACCGGAGTCGAAACGACCTGGGGACGAAACGTCCTGTGATCGAACTGCCAGGCTCGAACCGTCCGGGGTCGAATCGTCCGGGGTCGAACCACCAAATAGAAAATACTTTTTGCACAACTAAAGTAAACCAGCAGGGTACATTTTCAGCTCAAACCTAGCAATGAAAGTTGTTTCTTTAAAGCAAATTAACTCATAAATACCTAAATTTAGCATAAATATTCACATAATTAATATCTGGCGCATAAAAAAAATCCTAATCATTCGACTAAGGCCATGCTTAGCCTAGAAATAGAAATATTGTTTTGGAGAGCTTTTCCTATGAAAAAAGTAATCTTAAAACATGTATTTTACTCTAAGACCTAACGAATGATGAAACATCCATTTAAAAAAAGGGGTACATTTCTCGAACATGGCGGTTGCCTGACATACTGTCACAAGCGTCACTGGAACTTATATTTTGCACTGCTTGTTCCTAGATTCATACATAATATCCTTACACAGAAAGAACAACACTGCTCGGAATACAACAAACTTTAATCCAGTTTTCTACTAGCAACAACCATGAACACACCCGGCTCTTCTTTCCTCCTACACAGGTCTCCCTGGCGTCAACAACACACTGACTTTTTTTACGCCTTCGCCCCACTAACTTTTAATACCACCACAGCCAACATCAAAACATACCACCGTGCGCAACTCACAACAACAAGTTACAAGGGCAAAATTGGTCATCTGTGACATATGCCCCCCTTTCCAGAAATTTTTCGAGGTCGACAAATTTTCATAATCTCAAATGACCAATTTTCAACTTTACTCTTTACCATGATTACTTCTTAACATACAATAACTATTAATATTGCTCTCCAATATATCGACAACGCATTTACATACAAATCAGTATACATTTCAAACCCAATAATTTATGACTTATAACAACTCAAAATATTATATTAACAGAGTAATCACACAAAAATCAACATGAACATAATATTAATATTCTTTAGAGTCAGTGTCTCAATACATGGAACTTAAATTAATCCAGGGATGACTGTGCCTTGTAAGAACGTGACTCTCAACAGGAACAGGCACTATTCTCCGAACCCTTGCCAGCGCAAAACGAGCCGTGTTAAAGTACTTCAGGATGGTTACGCTAAACATGCACAGGGCTGTTGCAGTTACAACGAGCACTTGAACCAATGCCCCTTTCACAGTCTATGGCAAAATGACCAGGTCTGTTACATTTGTAGCATTTATTATCACCGGCTCCTCTCCTATTTCTAAAGTCCATGCGAGCACCACCACGATCTCGCCCGCTAAAGCTTCCCACACCACCGAATTGGCCGCTGCGACAGTCTCTGGCCCAATGACCGGGCCTACCACACTTGTAACAAACTCCTCCACTCGTGCTGACGTTTCTAATCCTCCGATTTTCACACCTACAATTCACCTTCCTCTCACCACGCTCTCTGTCGGCGGACCATCGATGTGGCCCAATGCTTCGAACAAGTCTATCTCCAGCCGAGCGAATGGGCCCGACTCCTTCCCTGTAACAATCCCTGGCGATACTACTTTGGGCATTAGGACATTCTCTTTTTCTTTGAGTTCGCGTTGTCACTACCGCCACCCTGTCCACGTTTTCATCGGTCCTTGCTCCACACACATTACCCACAATCAAGTCCACTATAGAATTCTCCACACATACCGCCTCCACCCTTCCACTCAGGTATGGTGTCGTTATGTTTATCATCGCCTTTTCTCCTCTGATAACCCTGGTATCTAACATTCTGATCATCTCTATTTCACCAGTTAATTGGTCATCTCTCACATACTTTCTTTTGACCACCACNGTTTGCGCTCAAGAACACACGTCGTCGCCACTCTCTTTGCACTCGTATTGCCGCCCTCCCTTGTATTGGGACAATAGCGTGCTATGTGCCCAGCCCTGTGACACAAGAAGCAATTCACGTCTGATCCTGAACGTCCTTCAGCCACATTTTGCCTTGCACTAGAGCCAAGAGCAAAGCTTCTCTTCCTAGCCTCCAAGAACAATTCTGCAACTCGAGCACTTTCCTCCAGGCTGTCAACACTTCGCTCCTTTAAATGTATAGACAGATCCCCAGGACACACATCCATGAATTGTTCCTTCACAATGAGGTTTATAAGACCGTCAAATGTTCTATCTATTCCCGATAGGGTAATCCATTTCCACAAATAGCCTTTGATTCTTCCTATAAATATGGATGGTGACTCATCTGCCTGAGGCCTGCTCTTTCTAAATAGATCTCGATACCCCTCCTCTGTGAGATTGTACCTTTTTAGGAGCATTTCCTTCACCTTTGCATACACCAATGCGTCCTCATAAGGCATTCTGGCGAACGCCTCCAAGGCTCGACCCGACAAAAGCGCACCCAATGACAGCGCCCAGTCGCTTTCCGGCCATTTACTGTTTCTAGCGAAAGTTTCGAACCTTGTAATGTATCCATCAAGCTGATCAACACCATCCATAAATGGTGGAAGCTTGGGCTGCCTGGGCCTGTTATCTGTCACCTTCGTATTCCCTCCATTGGCAGCCTCCAATCTCTTGACCTCTAACATGGCTGCTCTCTCGGCCGCCCTATCCGCCATTTCTCTCTCGGCCGCCTTATCCGCCATTTCTCTCTCAGCCGCCTTATCCGCCATTTCTCTCTCTCTCGCTCGTTGTACCTCTCTCTCTGTGTACTCTCTCCTTTCTTCACCTCTCAGTTGAAGGGCATCCACCAGTGCTAATATCTCCTCCAGAGTATTGACTGGCATTCTCGTTGTTTCCGCAGTGTCTATGTATTCCGTGTAATCCCGGGCGGGCCCCCAGAAATGTCACAAGCGTCACTGGAACTTATATTTTGCACTGCTTGTTCCTAGATTCATACATAATATCTCGGACGCCCCTCCCCCAAGCCGTATTTTATCATAGAAAATTAGTATGTTGCAAATCTCTTTTTGTCATTTAAATATGTATTTAGTGTAGGCCTGTACTCTAATATCGTAACACGTGTGAAGCTCACCGTGAGGCCCAGTGCTGGGTGTGGGAGCAGGCTCATACCCAACAGTGCCCGGAAGACCCTCTGGGCAAGGGACGGGACGCACACGGACCGTCCTCAATGGGTTGAAGATTTCTTCCTACCCTCTCTCTATTCTATGGTTCTATTAAAATTTTAAAATCGCAAGCCCCGGAACGGACCTTCTAAACCCCTGCTCGGCAGATGGTGAAACGTCGGGTAGGTTGGTTACCTTTGAGAACGATCTAGGCATATGGTGACAGCGTGGTAAATGTCTTCAAGGATGGCTCACTTTTCAGAGACGGAAAAAGTGGATACGGCGTACCAATTCAATACCCCCAACCTGGACCCGACAATACAGAACTGTCGGGATCGTGTACGATTCCGAACTGGAGTCGATCCACAGGTGTTTGAAAGAAGTACGCCGACGTCTAGCAAAGCGAAAGGTTTTCCCGACAGCTGTGGTCTTACCGATTCACGATTTTCGCTCGAGACTGTGGGTCGATCCTCTCTGGAGACCAAAACGGTCAGTGGCGGCAGAGTAATCCTGCAGAAAATCACTGGGTACTGTGGCTAGCAAGAGAAGGGTCAGCCCAGCCCCAACCTGATAGGCATATGAATCAGCTGGGGGGTCAGATCATGACTAAAAGACCATTTCCGAGGGAAATGGCTTCAGGGCTGGGCATCAGGGAATACGGCCAGGAAAGTTTACCAGAGAATGCCACGACCGAGCAAAAGCGATCCCTGGTGGAAAATTGAACGTAGTAATCAGATTCTCATAACCACTGAGAACTGATCATTGTCCAACACGAAGCAACCTGTACAAATCTAACACCAGAAGGGAACTGGCCTGTCGCCTGTGTGGCTACCCCGAAGAGACGGTGGCCCACGTACTAAAATGTTGCCCCGAGTTGGGTGAAGTTTTACAAGGTGAGGTTGCGGTACTGCAGAGGACTACCTCTATGGCGATGCCAGTTTGATGAGGCTCGCTTACGATAAGTTGAACCGGGTCTTAAGAGCCTAATGTCTCGACCCAAAAGAGAATGAATATTCACGAAGGGTATTATTCTTGTCAATTTTAAAAATTTTCCAATAAAGAATCTGGCAGCTGTTTTTTTAATTTCTTCTAGTTTATCTAGCAGGCTTTAAAAAATTATGACGTTTTATTGTTAACTTAAGCAGATATTTATTTGTTAAAAATTGGGACTAAATTAGACTATGTATTGTTTAATGTAACAAACTTCAATGACGTCAGATGGATGAAATAATATTGTTTATTTTCGCCTAATCTGAAAATAAAATAAATGGATTTTAAGACTGCTTGTGCATCACAAGAATTATAAAGATTTTAAAACCTTAATTTTCAGCACTAATTGTACAGCGCCTATTCGTGAAACAATGACAAGATATAAGTGGCATGATACATTACTTATACGCTAACAACAGAACAGTCCCCAATCATCCGTTTCTTCCCTCATTTCTTTGCTTATCTCCGAAAATGAGACCACTAATACACCACTAACCAGTAAACAAACGTATCCCATTCCTGTACTCCGCAGCTTATGTATGCACCCCACTCTTACTTCAGCACCCGCTCATTAGATTACCTCCGTATCTCAGTCTGTAGCTCATGTTTGCACCTAAATCTTACCTCAGCACCCTAATCCTACCTTAGCACCCCACTCTTACCTCAGCACCCCAATCTTACTTCAGCACCCCAGTCTTACCTCAGCGCTCCAGTCTTACCGCAGCACACCAGTCTTACCTCAGCACTCCAATCTTACCTCAGCATCCCAGTCTTACCCCAGCACCCCAATCTTACCTCAGCATCCCAATCTTATCTCAGCACTCCAGTCTTACCTCAGCACACCAGTCTTACCTCAGCACCCCAGTCTTACCTCAGCACTCCAATCTTACTTCAGCAAACCAGTCTTACCTCAGCACCCCAGTCTTACCTCAGCACTCCAATCTTACTTCAGCACCACAGTCTTACCTCAGCACTCCAATCTTACTTCAGCACCCCAGTCTTACCTCAGCACTCCAATCTTACTTCAGCACCCTAGTCTTACCTCAGCACCCCAGTCTTACCTCAGCACCCCAATCTTACTTCAGCACACCAGTCTTACCTCAGCACGCCAGTCTTACCCTCAGCACATCAGTCTTACCTCAGCACCCCAATCTTACCTCAGCACCCCAGTCTTACCTTAGCACACCAGTCTTACCTCAGCACCCCAGTCTTACCTCAGCACCCCAGTCATTAGCTTACCTCCGTATCGCACTTTAACGAACATTCTCAGAGTCCTCCACTAACAGCTGTTCATTATTGAATCACGCTCGTGAGTAGATGAATATCCACATCCTTAAGGTGTTCACGGCACTAGATATTTAACACTTATTTATGTTTATTTATCTTCCCCCCTTTACTTTTTCAACGCTTTTCAACCTCACTTCATTTGAAACCTACTACAGTGAAGTAATATGTTTTTTTTTAAAAACACAGTTAAAGAGAACAATAGTTGGATTCCTGGTTGTCAATATAGAAATAGCGGTGAATAACAGTTAATAACACACAAGTAAATAATTGAAACCATATAATTACTGTCCGTATTTTTTGCATGCCCGTGCATAACAGGATACATTAGCATTATTAAAGTTTAGAGACTTGATTAAAATATTTTCAAGAGAGGAGTGAGTGTAACTTTTATTACTGAAGTATACCAAAGTAAGAATTGTTAAAATCTCGCTTGTCAGTAAATTGTAAGTATTTCTAACAGCTAAGTCGTATTTTAAGGCATTACAAATTATATCATTCGTCTTTCGGCTGCTGACCCAAAGAAAAATAAATTAAAAGCGTGGGCTTCAAACGCGATTACTCTCGGGTGCATATATAATAAACTATAATTTGAATACAGTTCTGAAAACTTTAATACGCCAAGATTATCATCCTTGAATTAGCAATGCCCGGACATTAGAAAGTTTTAACGTTAGCCATAAGAGCTAAGAAGAGTTGTTTTTTTTTCTGAAAAAAATTAACTGCGAATTTCAAAGTAAATTTCTCAGATATTCATATAATTTAGCACAAGCAACCCTAGATTGTAAAATAAAAATAGCAACATTATAGATTCAGTTGCAGAGTTACAGGCGGCCTTCAGAATTCTTTGCGTTTATCGACGTGTTTAAACAATAACAAATGCTATTAGAGTAGGCCTACTAGTAAAACACCATATCAATAATGAATACATCTACTATATAACTACAGCAAAGCATTTCCTTCGGGATGTTTTCTTTAAACCGCAGTCCAACGCTACCTGTTATACAGCTCCCAAGTCACTGATCGATTCGACTTACTGAAAGCCGAGTGCCTGTCTAATTGATTGCCGAGCAATTGTGCAAACGTCGGTTTCTAGATGAAAAAATAACAGCCAGTCGCAAGTCTTCAACTACCTTCTCACTACTATATTTTTGTATCTCAAGTTTTTCGTATGGTAAAGCGTTCGTATCTCAAAAAAGCTAGTGTACAGCTGTCATGGCGGAAAAGAATACAGACATTTAAAAATAATAATATTAATAATAATAATAAAAAACGTCAAAGCCTAAATCTTAATTGTGTACCTTGCTAAATCAATCTCCTAAATCTTTTTTTAAAAGCTGCTTAATACTTAAAATCTGTAACCTTTTGTTACGTAAAAATGTTGTTATGCTGTTATGCGCTGTTCCCATTCATGCTACAGGCAAGTCATTGAACAGACCAGAATATATATGTGATATAAAGCTGTTATAGTAAAATTCAATATTTATGGGGTCATTTTGACTGCTATAGAAAAAAATAACAGACAAAAACATAAGCGCACGAAAAGATACAAGAATTTTCCTAATTGCAATTTTTAAAAAATATATTTGGAAACTTGTGCTTTACGAGGTCAATGACTTTCAGAACTATTAACCGAGACACTTGACGTATACTTCGCGGTGCTTTCAAAATAAATGCTTTGCAAATACAACTCAAAGGGAATCAATGTAATAGCAGAAAGATGTGACTTACGCTAAATTTTAGGTGAAAACCTTGGAATTTTATTTGTTCATCCCAGAAGAAGAATGGTAGTGTACATTTTTGATGATGGACATACAGATTAACAGATGCAGGCTTGTCACATAAAAAAGATTTGAGAAGAAAGTAGTTTTCTTCATAGGCGAGATTATTGAAGAAATTCGTGAGAGGTTTCGACATCTAGAAAATTAGAGACACGGATATAATTTTCTTACACCAGCCAATAATTAAACGCTGACCTAGACTAAAGATTTGAGCTCGTATCGCATGACTTTGAATTCTATGATGTCTCGGATATTAATAAATGAATTCTAGCCCACAAGATTCATTATAGTTAATTAAGCAATTTAGCTGAACGTTACCCTGCCTTATATAATATTATTATTTCCAATATACCTTACAAAAGCCATAAGTTATGCCAGCTGTGAGAGAAGTTTCTTAACTTCGGTTAATAAAAATTTTTTTACGATCAACTAAGATTGACTATTCCAACTTATTCTGGTATTAAGTATAAAATGACTGGTGTAAAGGATTTTGGCAGTAGACATACCCTACAAATTTTGGCAGTAGGCATACCCTACACATTTTGGCAGTAGGCATACCCTACAAATTTTGGCAGTAAGCACGTGGGACGTGGTGGTCGAGAGGTAGCGCTCTCGACTGTCATACCGATGGTCACGGGTTCGAATCCACACGAAGGTGAGGATTTGTTCTCGCGGCCTGAGGAGTCCCCGAGTCACCCAGCTCCGAATGGGTACCTAACTAGACAATAGTTAGGCGGCTGGGGTAATGCGTGGAACCCCTATAGCCGTGGCCTGTGACCGCTGCATCACTTGCCAACAGATCATCTCTCATGGTCATTGGACGCAATTATCTTCTGCATAGAAGGAGCGTCTGTATATCTAAGCACACCCTACAAATTTTGGCAGTAGGCATACCATACAAATTTTGGCAGTAGGCATACATTATAAATCTTGGAAGTAGGCATACCATACAAATGTTGGCAGTAGGCATACCCTACAAATTTTGGCAGTTGGCAGTAGGCAAACCCTACAAATTTTGGCAGTAGGCATACCATATAAATCTTGGAAGTAGGCATACCATACACATTTTGGCAGTAGGCATACCCTACAAATTTTTGCACTAGGCATACCCTACAAATTTTGGCAGTAGGCATACCATATAAATTTTGGAAGTAGGCATACCATACAAATATTGGCAGTTGGCAGTAGGCATACCATACAAATTTTAGCTTTCATGAAAAGCAGAAAACTTTACATTTAGTTCAAGAAAGGAAAACACTTCTTTAAAAAAAATAATAAAAAATAACTATTTTTAATTATTGTTCTAATAAGTAATTAATTTAAAAACATGTTTTCTTTATAATAGCATCACATTTTATAAGGGGGGGGGGGCGCTAAATTGACTTCGAATGATTTTAGGGCGTTGGTGCCAAGGGGGCCGTCCATAAATGACATCACGCGATTTTGGCCGATTTTTTTACCCCCTCCCCCCTACGTCACGCGTCGTCACAAAATCGTCGACCCCCCCCCTCAAAAAGTACGTCACAAAACTTTGACCCCCCCCCCTAAAAAATAAATAATATAATAGTTCAAGCAAGGAGGTTTGATTACAAGTCACTCACTGGATGTGGAGCGATGTACAACAGTCTACAGCAGTTGAAAAATCGTGTGGTGATTAGCGCTGTAAAAATATTTAATATGATGACGTCATTGTTTGGTGTGCATCGCTGTGTGCATTGGTGGACAAAATACAACCCCTATTATTAAATACTTGGCGTGCATTTCAGAAAGTTTAATATTTCGTATTTATCAAAAAAGGACAAGTTAGTTGGGCTTTTGAAAAAGGTTGGCGCCGTAGGCGCCCTAAAAAAGTGGGCGCCGCAGGCGCCCCGGCAAATCTAGTATATATTTTTTTTTTTCTATTTGAAAATAAGAATGTTTCAAATCACTTTTTTGCCATTTAAGTATTTAGTTAGTGTAGGTCTACATTGTATTATCGTAACATGAGTGAAGCTATGTAAACGATATTAAATAAATTAAATAAATTGTAAGCCAGTGATTATCAAACTTTTTCGTATCAGACGACCGGCAAGAATTTTTCCATTTCACCAGGTAACATTGCATTCTTTTCCCGTTCTGACATGATTTTCTCTGTAATTATTTGTTAGCATAATGAGCCCATACACACCTTAAAGCCCTATAATATTAAGTATGAATTCGGCTTGTTTTATATATTACATTAAAAAAAATGTTTAGTTGCCAATTGACATGGCATAGCAAGACAGCTAACGAACAATGCAGCGGTTATGTCAAAAACCATTGATGTGATTAACCTTCGCGATTAAGCTCGCGAATGTGACTATTGATATTACAAGGATCATTGCATTGTTTATAGACCTAGAATATATAGATACAAGACAATTCCTCAAATTGATTTCAAGCTTCTAATGACAGTTTCCCTTCTAAGTATATGCACATCAAAGGCATTTGATCTAAAATTATCACATTGATATCACATCTCATGTTTTCTAAAAATTATTAGGTATGCGCTGAAAGAGGAAAATGGCCCATTCTGTATGAACCCCACATTTGTGCAGGAAAGTAGGGTGTCATCTTGTGCGTCGCAAAATACAGTAATTCTTGCAAGTAGAGGACTGAAATACTATGACATTATTAAAATATCCAACATTATCATAACTTTAAAACTCCGAAGCTCACAAGTTTGTTTGTTTTTTGTTGGTGTTTTTTTTTTTTTCAATTCTTTCTTCTTCAGGATTTCACGTACGTCACACAACAGTTGTAAATATAATGTCACCAATAAATTATCTCATGTGGGGTAAAAAGGGAACTCTTGGGGGTAATGCAAACCGTTTTTTAACCAGCCTTTAAAAAAAAAACACGAAATATTTTAACATCCTTAGATTTATTTTAATTCATACAAATTAAGCATTGACTATAAATCATTACCTGTAACTTCTTTGTTTATAAAAAAAGTTATTTTAAAATAATACTTTTTAAAAATAACATCTGGGGTCAAAAGGGAATTTTTGGGGGTAATGCAGACTCATTTGGGACATATAACACCCACTACACTCCACTAGATATATTCAAATACGTCATGTGTACGTGTACGCTTGGTAACATATGGCCACTATTGAACCGGTTCCTTCCAGAAAATGCATTTGTTAAATTTGTTATCTATATAGATTTCTTATTTACGTACTATACGAAGACATCTAAATCCAACCTACTATCATTTATATTGACAAAAGTGACAATTATCTTAATCAACATGACTTGACTGTATCAAGTATCCTTTATCTTATCTTAGATATACAGACGCTCCTTCTATGCAGAAGATAATTGCGTCCACAGACCATGAGAGATGATCTGTTGGCAAGTGATGCAGCGGTCACAGGCCACGGCTATAGGGGTTCCACGCATTACCCCAGCCGCCTAACTATTGTCTAGTTAGGTACCCATTCGGAGCTGGGTGACTCGGGGACTCCTCAGGCCCCAAGAACAAATCCTCACCTTCGTGTGGATTCGAACTCGTGACCATCGGTATGACAGCGCTACCTCTCGACCACCACGTCCCTTTCTGTCAAATTTAAAATAAATGCCTTAAAAACTGAGTTCAGCAGAAAGTTGTTTTGTGCTCCTCACGAATTGCGATGTCGAGAATTGGATACATTCAATAAAGTTAGTGAATACTTTTGACTAATTTTAAATGGACACATTTATTATTATATTTAGAATGGCCAGAGGCGTTTGACCAAAAACCAATCGAAAAACTATAGCAAACTTAAAACTTTTATTATTGTATCAAATAGATTCCCCTCCCCCACCCACCCCCAAATGGATATTCGGTGTCGTTTTGATTTAAAATATCAACATATAATCCTATTCAGATCTTTTTAGACACTTGTCCTGTTTGTAAAACTCACCAGTAGCAGTTTTTTTTTGTTTTTTTTTTTGTGTTTTTTTTTTGGTGGGGGGGGGGATAACCGACCAAAAAAATTTGGCAGACTCCTGCCACGAGTGAACCAAACGAAACTGCGTTTACATCATAAAAGCTTTGATTTCAACATCAAACGACGCAGGGTTACAATTTCGTGTGTTCTCTTGTGAATTCGCAAACTTAAGAATTATAATTATATTTAATTTTCGTGTCTTGTTAACNACCCCCCTCCCCCCTAGGTGCGTGACGTCATTTATGGACGGCCCCAAGTGGATAAAGAAGTGGATTGATTAAATTTTTTTTAAACCGTTCATTATAAATCCTTTATAAACGAGACATAACTATAAGGATGTTCATTATAATACTTAGGGCAAAACAATCAGAAAATACACAATTCTAGTTAGATCTATGTCTCGTAAAACGTGTTTAATATATAGCGCACCGATCGTGAATACATTTTGAAAAAGTAATGTCAATGTAATGCGCACCTTATTGCACGACATGAAAGGTTGTTGAACATATTACGCACCACAACATCTTATCTCAAAAAATGAACATGATATAAAGAGATAAATAAAATAATTTAAAAATTCAATAATTCAATTACTGTCCATTCGATTGATTTTAAATTTTGATGCATCATTTTTATCATTGGCATGAGTCTGCCAACAAAATTTCAGCTCACTAGCTTACGAGAAAGTGGGTTGAAAATCGATCCAAAGTTTTTTCGGCAAGGTCGCACGGTCGGTCGGTCGCATGGGTCAGACACCACAAGTTAATATAAAGGATTTAAAAATTTTTGAAAAAAAACCCCCAACATTGAAGGGTTTTGGTTCCACTTCTTGTTTGTATTTTATTATTATTTTCACGATAATTTAATGTACGTATTAAATTTAAATCGAACATGAAACACAAATCAGATGCAGTCTGACTTTGTCATATTTGAATGGTGTGAGGCTGCTGATGGCTACTACTACAAATGTAATGGATGTGAATCTTTTACATGAATCTTTTGTATATATACGTAGTACTGCATCCAATAATATTATTTGTTGCCTATTTTAGTTTAGGGTACTGTCATACATGTATTAAGTTTTCTGTACATTAAAGAGTGGTTTGTTAACAGATACGTAAATATGGTGTCCCTACTTCGCGGATTTTCAGCTATCGCGGCCGGGTTTGGAATTATCTATCGCGATAAACGAGGGTTCACTGTGCATAGCTTTGCCAATATAACATTTAGTTGGTGTTATGAGCTCTCTGGAATTGCTATCGTTACATATAGTTTGAAAAAGTTACCCAATCAGTCGACCTGAAGCCTGGATATTTAATTTGTTTAAAATATATATTGTACACTGTGAAGTCGTTCCAACTACTAAAAATGGCATCACTAAAACTGACGTGAAACAAATAAATGGCGAGTGATACAACTCCCATTGAATTAAGACTCGCTGTGGTATTAACCTGGAATGCTGATGAAACGTCGACTGATGAAATCGATATCGATTTCTACGCCATGATCTTAGAATGTTTTCACGATTTTGCCAGGTAGCATGGTCGTAATTAAATCTCGGTGCGCTTTCTTCTTCGGTGATAACTTAAATTATTCATTTTTATTCATCCCAAGGCGCCATATGCGCATTTTGATTTAGAGTTAATATCAATTTCAATCACGTTTGGGGATACTATTCACAAGTAATCGAAAATAACTTAGAAATCAGAAAAAAGCATTGGCAAAAGAAGTCCAAATAAAAGTTTACTATGAGAAGACTTAAAACCTATTTGGTGAAATATTTTTCAAAAACAAGAAGACCACCAACAAACCCGTGCAATTGATATATGGTTTAACCATAACCATGTAACTATTGTGTGGCAGTCATATTGTAGACTGCTACAGCGCATTCATGAACACATTGTAACGTAGTATAGGTCAGCTGAGTAACTGATGATCGCACAGAAGTAGACTTAAGATGAGCATCTACAGCAGGCATTAAGATGACCATCTACAGTAGACCTAACGACGACCATCTACAGTAGACCATAAGATGACCACACTACAACTACAGTAGACCTTAAGATGACCACACTACAACTACAGTAGACCTTAAGATGACCATACTACAGTAGACCTTAAGATGACCACACTACAACTACAGTAGACCTTAAGATGACCACACTACATCTACAGTAGGTCTTTAGATGACCATACTATAGTAGACTTTAAGATGACCATACTACAGTAGACCTTAAGATGACCATACTAAAGTAAACCTTAAGATGACCATACTACAGAAGACCTTAAGATGACCATCTACAGTAGACCTTAAGATGACCATAATACAGTAGACCTTAAGATGACCATACTACAGTAGACCTTAAGATGACCACACTACAACTACAGTAGAGCTTAAGATGACCACACTACAGTAGACCTTAAGATGACCACACTACAACTACAGTAGACCTTAAGATGACCACACTACAACTACAGTAGATCTTAAGATGACCATACTACAACTACAGTAGACCTTAAGATGATCATGCTACAGTAGACCTTAAGATGACCATCTACAGTAGACCTTAAGATGACCATACTACAGTAGACCTTAAGATGACCATACTACAGTAGACCTTAAGATGACCACACTACAACTACAGTAGACCTTAAGATGACCATTTACAGTCGACCTTAAGATGACCATCTACAGTAGACCTTAAGATGACCACACTACAACTACAGTAGACCTTAAGATGACCACACTACAACTACAGTAGACCTTAAGATAACCACACTACAACTACAGTAGACCTTAAGATGACCACACTACAACTACAGTAGACCTTAAGATGACCACACTACAGTAGACCTTAAGATGACCAAACTACAACTACAGTAGACCTTAAGATGTCCACACTACAACTACAATAGACCTTAAGATGACCACACTACAACTACAGTAGACCTTAAGATGACCACACTACAGTAGACCCTAAGATGACCACACTACAACTACATTAGACCTTAAGATGACCACACTACAAATACAGTAGACCTTAAGATGCCCACACTACAACTACAGTAGACCTTAAGATGACCACACTTCAACTACAGTAGACCTTAAGATGACCACACTACAACTATAGTAGACCTTAAGATGACCACACTACAACTACAGTAGACCTTAAGATGACAATACTACAGTAGACCTTAAAATGACCATACTACAACTACAGTAGACCTTAAGATGACCACACTACAACTACAGTAGACCTTAAGATGACCACACTACATCTACAGTAGGTCTTTAGATGACCATACTACAGTAGACTTTAAGATGACCATACTACAGTAGACCTTAAGATGACCATACTAAAGTAAACCTTAAGATGACCATACTACAGAAGACCTTAAGATGACCATCTACAGTAGACCTTAAGATGACCATAATACAGTAGACCTTAAGATTACCATACTACAGTAGACCTTAAGATGACCACACTACAACTACAGTAGATCTTAAGATGACCACACTACAACTACAGTAGACCTTAAGATGACCACACTACAACTACAGTAGACCTTAAGATGATCATGCTACAGTAGACCTTAAGATGATCATGCTACAGTAGACCTTAAGATGACCATACTACAGCAGACCTTAAGATGACCACACTACAACTACAGTAGACCTTAAGATGACCATCTACAGTCGACCTTAAGATGACCACACTACAACTACAGTAGACATTAAGAAGACCACACTACAACTACAGTAGACCTTAAGATGACAATACTACAGGAGACCTTAAAATGACCACACTACAACTACAGTAGACCTTAAGATGACCACACTACATCTACAGTAGGTCTTTAGATGACCATACTACAGTAGACTTTAAGATGACCATACTACAGTAGACCTTAAGATGACCA
>MUZC01001371.1:278208-318717 GCA_002072015.1 Radix auricularia
ACTACAGTAGACCTTAAGATGACCACACTACAACTACAGTAGACCTTAAGATGACCACACTACAACTACAGTAGACCTTAAGATGACCACACTACAACTACAGTAGACCATAAGATGACCACACTACAACTACAGTAGACCTTAAGATGACCACACTACAACTACAGTAGATCTTAAGATGACCACACTACAACTACAGTAGACCTTAAGATGACCACACTATAACTACAGTAGACCTTAAGATGATCATGCTACAGTAGACCTTAAGATGACCACACTACAACTACAGTAGACCTTAAGATGACCATCTACAGTAGACATTAAGATGACCACACTACAACTACAGTAGACCTTAAGATGACCATCTACAGTCGACCTTAAGATGACCATCTACAGTAGACCTTAAGATGACCACACTACAACTACAGTAGACCTTAAGATGACCACACTACAACTACAGTAGACCTTAAGATGACCACACTACAGTAGACCTTAAGATGACCACACTACAACTACAGTAGACCTTATGATGACCACACTACAACTACATTAGACCTTAAGATGACCACACTACAAATACAGTAGACCTTAAGATGCCCACACTACAACTACAGTAGACCTTAAGATGACCACACTTCAACTACAGTAGACCTTAAGAAGACCACACTACAACTACAGTAGATCTTAAGATGACCACACTACAACTACAGTAGACCTTAAGATGACCACACTACAGTAGACCTTAAGATGACCACACTACAACTACCGTAGACCTTAAGATGACCACATTACAGTAGACCTTAAGATGACCACACTACAACTACAGTAGACCTTAAGATGACCACACTACAGTAGGCCATAAGATGACCATACTACAACTACAGTAGACTTTAAGATGACCACACTACAACTACAGTAGACCTTAAGATGACCACACTACAACTACAGTAGACCTTTAGATGACCATACTACAGAAGACCTCAAGTTTACCATACTACAGTAGACCTTAAGATGACCACACAACAACTACAGTAGACCTTAAGATGACCATACTACAGTAGACCTTAAGATGACCATACTACAGTAGACCTTAAGATTACCATCTACAGTAGACCTTAAGATGACCATACTACAGTAGACCTTAAGATGACCACACTACAGTAGACCTTAAGATGACCATACTACAACTACAGTAGACCTTAAGATGACCACACTACAGTAGACCTTAAGATGACCACACTACAGTAGACCTTAAGATGACCACACTACAACTACAGTAGACCTTAAGATGACCACATTACAGTAGACCTTAAGATGACCACACTACAACTACAGTAGACCTTAAGATGACCATACTACAGTATACCTTAAGATGACCATACTACAGTAGACCTTATGATGACCATCTACTGTAGACCTTAAGATGACCATACTACAGTAGACCTTAAGATGACCATACTACAGTAGACCTTAAGATGACCATACTACAGTAGACCTTAAGATTACCATACTACAGTAGACCTTTAGATGACCATACTACAGTAGACCATAAGATGACCACACTACAGTAAACCTTAAGATGACCATCTACAGTAGACCTTAAGATGACCATACTACAGTAGACCTTAAGATGACCACAATGCAGTAGAACTTAAGATTACCACAATGCAGTAGTCCTTAAAATGAGCAACAAAAATACTATTACAAAAACTGAGGAGACCAGACTGTTGCCATGTGCAGTTGTTGAGAGTACTTTGATTAAAGGCTCATTTCATTTTACAGTTGTTGAGTGTACTTTGATTAAAGGCTCATTTCATTTTACAGTTGTTGAGAGTACTTTGATTAAAGGCTCATTTCATTTTACAGTTGTTGAGTGTACTTTGATTTAAAGGCTCATTTCATTTTACAGTTGTTGAGTGTACTTTGATTAAAGGCTCATTTCATTTTACAGTTGTTGAGAGTACTTTGATTAAAGGCTTATTTCATTTTACAGTTGTTGAGAGTACTTTGATTAAAGGCTCATTTTATTTTACAGGTTTTGAGTGTACTTTGATTAAAGGCTCATTTCATATTAATAATAAATTGATAATTTATATAGAGCTGTATCCCAGTAAGGAACCAAGGCTCACAGCGCTTTACTTGGAGATAATAACATACATACGCTAATCATTTAAAGAAATATTTTTGTCATTAATTTTGAAAATACATTTTGAAAAGATGTGTCTTTCTTAAGTGAATTCTTGAAAGATTTGTTAGTTGGAATACTACGGATGTGTAATGGTAGAGAATTCCACCGTTTGGCTGCACAAAAAGAGAAAGATCTTTAGCCAAATGTTTATTTCATGTCTTATGGACACAGAGAATGGGTGTGTCTGCACAAGAGTGTAACTGACTCCTGGGTGAGTAGACAGAAATAACTTCAGTAAGATAGGAAGGGGATGAGTCAGATTAGAAGTTGTGACAGAGGACAGCCAGTTTGTAATCAATTCGGGCTTGTATTGGCTTATAGCCAATGAATGAGTAAAGTAGCGGAGTAACATGGTCATACTTTTCTGCCTTAAGAACTTTTAAAATAGACTTAAATAGGGTTAAGTGGGACAAATTTCTATTAGCATCAATGTATCACTTGCTGTGGAATGGAACAATTTCATGAGAGAGAATATCCATATACTTACTTAAATATGCATTTAATACATATACTTTCTTATGTAAATAAAATGTTCAATATGTGTTATACAGTGACAATATCACCACCCTTAGCCAATTATGAATATTTTTTTTACGCTTGCATAATGCCCATGCATCCTAATAAAAAGAAACACCACAACAGATATGAGACTTAAGAATTATAGGCCCATATATAATGATATTATTGATAATCTTTATTGAATGTTGACACTCATGATTGTTGTGCACAGGACCCAATCGTAATCACATACAAGCCGACACAAGACAGTATAAAGTTTTGTGTAAAATGCTTAGTAGTAGCAATAATAATAATAATAATAATAATAAAAAATAATATACATATAGTTATTCATAAATACAATTCCTTTGAAAACAAAAAAGCCAGCTAATACTTAAACATTCAAACTCCTCAAGAACATGATATAAGTGACATCTTAGGTGCAACTTCTTTTAATTTGAACTTCTATACATTTCTATACAAAATATCAGAACAGTGCTTTATTCTTAGATGAATTTTTCCTTCAATAACAATTTTAAATTTATTCCCATGAAAAGAACATGAAAAGTTGATAATATTCAATTACTGCATAGTAGCACTGTGGGGAATTTTTTAGATAGCATAATGTAAGTTGGTCAAAAAAGTTGTTGGAAACAACTTTTGGTGTAGCTCTTAGAACTCCAATAAATACAAAACAATCCCAATTTAAGATGAGAGATTGCCAAAATAAACAAACTCATCAGGCATCCTCTTGATTATTTAACTATTTTCAATCTTGCTGTATAGAAAAGTCAATACATTATGCAGTATTGCTTCTTTTTTTTTGAGTTTTTTTTTAGAGCACTAGTGGTTAGAAGACCAACACCACAATTTAATATTATGGAGGCTTGATAAAATAACATTATGCTTCTGTGAAAACATAACAATTCGGAACTAATTCTTTAATGCAAATTTTAAATAGTAGGTGAACTTAAGTCCCAGGCTATAAGAAAGATATGTAAGACATAATTCTTCTGGCCATTCATCAAGAAATATATTGTGGCTATAAAATAATGACCACAATGGCAAAAATAGACTTAAGTGGGACACATTTTATTTGCATCACTGTATCACTTGCTGTGGAGTGGAACAATTTCATGAAAGAGAACATCCATATACTTTTTAAAATATGTATTTAATACATATACTTTCTTGTGCAAATAAAATATGTTCTATACTTTTCACACAGTGACAATATCACCATCCTAAGCCAATTATGAATATCTATTAACGTCATAACGACAGTATATTTAATCATTATCCTCTCCCTATATATATAGATTCCCAGATATTTTGATAGTTTAATCCTCAACTTATTATTATTTTTTTTAAAGGATGCAAATTCTCATGAAACAAGGTGGCATTGATGCTTAAATAAGTGAATATTTAATTCAAATTTACCCCCAAACCCAATTCCAATAAACAAAAAATATCGAAAATACAATTCGTGTGAACTGCCTCACACTATAAATTTGTAAATCTTAATGTATAAAAAATTGATTTGGCCAGAGGATGACAATATTTACAAACATAAATTTAAAAAGAAAAATTATTTTAAAAAAGTAAAGTCAAAACAAAACAACTACATATTAAATATGAACTGGCCTAAATGTAAAGTGATTTAACAAATAACAAAACTGGATAATCCAACCTTCTTCAGAATTACTGCCCTTTCCTAGCAAAGGGTATTGAGGTATTATGATAAATTCATTAGGATGATTGTTTTTTTAAATTCCTAAAGTATAAAACTAAAACTTCATTTAAATTTTGGGAACCTTCTCATATTAAGGAAAGTTAAATAAAAAAATTATTTACATTATAAGATAATAGATGACAGTCTAAATATAGATTTTAGTGATACATTAATACAGTAGTATGCATTAAAATTAGTCCCTCTTCCAAAATCATAATAGCATTGATTAGTCCATAACATTTGAAAGCGCATATAGAAGTTTATTTTGGTTACATTGTTTTAAGCTCCACTCTACATTTTGGGTTGTTAAAGATTAAATGCAAATAAATATTATTTGTCTTTAAAAATATGGAATGGGTGTTACAATGGGATGTTCAAATGTATGCCATTTGTTCAGATTAAGAGAGTAAGTGGCCTGTCATGGCTCCAATTTTAAGTAGGGATTTTCTTGTAAAGTTCAATAGACCAATGGGTGAGATCAGCATTAGACTTTTTTAGTTAAGTTTTTAAAGACATTGCAAAATCCTTTAAATCACATTAATTTATAGGATTATGCAATTTTATAGAGAACTTAATTTGAAATTTAGCTCCTCTGATACTCATATGAGACTCAATGTTTTATCAGAATTACACAAACTCAGTAATGTAGAAAAAATTAGATCATTAAAAATCAAACAAGCTGTAAACCTTTTGTACTTGTACAAATTATTTTTAACTATTTTATTCTACACAAATAATTATGTGGCAAAAAAAAGAAAATATTCAATAAACACTGAACTTTCTAATTTTTTCCTTTCCAGGATTCATTTATCAATTGTAAAAACTTCTGATATATGTTTTTGTTTCTTTTTAACAAATATTTTTGTTATTTATTCACTAACTAGACCCTACCAACTAGTTAAAATATAAAAGACATTAAAATAACTGTCTTGATGCTGATTTCATCCAAAAGATTGTATCCACTGCAACTTCACAAAGCTCAATTAACATCATGGAAAAACAAAAGCTGACATTTAAATTTAAAAAAAAATTGGGGTGGGGGTGGGAATATTCCTCCCTCCAACTGTATAGGGAATACTTTTAATTTTCTAATTTGGGAGAAAATAGTATTCATTTTTTAAAATAACATTAACATATGTGCATTAATAAATCAACAATTTTAAGGACTGGGTCCTGCACCAATACAAAATGTCCTGAGATACATTGCTATAATCATTCACAAAAATGTACACAAGACAATTATTTTCACAGCTTTCATTATAACTGAATTTAAAAAAAAAATAGAAGACCATTTTCACAGCATTCAAAAGGGATGTATACATACATTATAAACAAAATAATTGGTATTACAAAAGAAAGAATGGTGGCATTACAAAACACCATTACCTCACAACTTCTACCAAAAACAAATAATAATTAGGGCTGTAGAGTAAATATCTTGATATACTAAAACAATAAACATAAAAGTTAAAAAAATAAATATGTAAATTAGGTGAACGCACTTACATTAACAAATAGTATCTTCATTATATGAAGGGGTAATCTTAGAACACTGTTGAACCACATCAGCAGGGAAGACCTAACATAACAATAACACAGGTTTATCACATTTGCTATGTAATGCTTCTTTGTGAATCTGTAGAAGTGTCATTTAAAAAAAATCTTAGTCATTAGGAAATGAATTTAAGACCTATGTAAACTTGATAAAACAGGAAAAAAAAATTGCCTAAAAATTGAGTATTTCTAAATGAAATAACAATACAATAACCCTTAAAATTTTAAAACAACCAATGACACTATTGTAATATATTAATAAAACATGATGTATGAAATAATCATTTTATTGCCTTGAAGAGTTAGCCACTTTAGAGTATTATAAAATATGGAATTTCTAGCATTCTAGAATCCTTAAACAAAATTTCAAGTGCCCTAAGTGACCAAAGGTCTTAAATGAATTCATTTTATTTCAATTCCAATGATTTTATTTAACTGCAACAATGATGACAAATCTGGCTACAATAATTCAAAGCTTAAAAATAATTCATATAATCAAAGCCCATCACATATGCAAAAATGTTACTTAATAGATACTTATGTAATATGTTAAATGATTATGCACTATATGTTTCATATATTAAATTTTGTGTCTCATTTATATATTGAAAAATAGTGATGGAATGTGTAGGTAGCTCAACTATTTTTATCAAATTTTAGTTATATTTAAAATTAATTTTTTAAAGAAACTGCACAAGGCTTTCCTCTAATCACCTTTTCAACGTAATTTGGAAGGAATTATATAAGTTGCATAAAAAATATTAGTTTCCAAAATTTAAGTGTGATACATAAATTATAATTATTCATTAAAACCATGTGCAAGTTATATAATTATATAAATGGACTAAGTCTTACACCAATATGTATCTTAAACTGCTTTCATGCCATAACAAAATAAGTAACTGCACATTTTTAACAAGGACAAAATCAATGTTCTTTCCAGGATAAAATTTTGGTCTTCTCTTCTTTAACAAATAGTTTTGTCCAGCTCAATGGAAAAAAGAAATTTGCATGCTGTGACAAAATAACTTAATTAAACGAGCTGACTTTAAGAGCATGTACTGATAATATCATTGTTATATCAGACATTTTAAAAACTTTCCATACGAATTAAAATCAGGCATGACAAATATCTGCCTATTTAATATATCTGGGTGAATTGTGCAGTATACTATCTTGAACAACCATGATAAAATATGTATATTTTGCTTATTGTACATGATATGAATAGGAAATATACACAGGTATAAAATATAGCGATTGCTAGCAGTAATTAAGGCAACTGGGACAAATGAATATATTGAGTAAATAACACACAAATTAATTATCTTTACAACACAAAGTGAAATATTATTATTGTTATAGACATAGAGCAAGAGCACTTATTTCAAGACATGCTTAATTATCCTTTTGGTTTATCACATTTGCATCATTGTGGGAAGGCACTATGAAATTGTTTTTGTTTATTAAAAAAAATTTCTATGCAAATTGAAGTCCTATATATGTTTAGCCTTATGTGTGAAGAACTGTCCATAAAATAATGTACAATCGGCTGTAAAGCCAATACAGGCAATGCAACCCTATTAAAAATGGACAGATGCTTTAATAAAATCATAACCAGTTTTATTCATTGCTTTCAGATCCTTTTTTTTCTACATCACATAGTTACATAAAAGAAATTACCAACCTTTTTGATGCAATAATGGCACTCATCAAGAAAAAAAATAACAAAAACAAATCTAACAACCACATTTTACAATTGCTTCACGCCTTCGGCCTTATGGCATCAACTCATCACACACATATAAAAGTTTTATCTTTGTATTGCAAATCTGTACACTTTTGATCATAGAATTCACCAACACAGATCATCTGCATGGACAAAATTTCTCACAGAGCTAATGATATTAAAGCCTAGTTGTTTCTATTTTCGCAATATTCATAAGAAAGAACCCCAATTCTTATACTTTGATAGTAATTAAAGAACTTTTAAGTATAGGGGCCACCCAATTTTTAGGTACTCAAATGAATAATTACACCAAATATAATTTATAAATAATATCGCACCAATCCCCCGCATTCACCGTGACATAAAAAAAATAATTTTCATGTTAATTTTTGTTCAGATAAAATTAAAGTAAATGGGGAAAACAGAATTATTTCAAAGTTTTTGTCTAAAAATAAAAATCATTAAAATTTGAAGTACCTGAAATACAAATGTACTCATTCTTTAAAAGTAAAAAGGGCAACAATTTTATCATCTTAGATAGCTCCATTTCATTTATAAAGGTGAAAAGTAGTTAAATATTTATATAATAATGTTATATTAAGCAAATTGTTCAAGAAGCACCATTTAAGTTTAGTAAAGAATAAATCAGAAATTAAATGGGGTTGAAATAATATTTTTATGCAAGGATTTGAAAGAATTAATTTTCAGTGAATGGGGGTGGAAAATAAAAAATATTTTTTTAAAAACAACTATGATTCTTAAGCGGGATTTTGTCAGATAGAAAGTGGTAAATAGAAGACGTTTTAAAGCTATTTTTAGTTTTAATAGGCAATTCTCAAGACAAAAGTTATCTGTCAGTCCTTGCTTTGGTAAGGAAAACAAATAATAAAATCTTCCCTTTTCATTTGGAACTAAACAAATTCTGGGAAATAAAAATTAATTTAATTTTTATTATATTCTATGGGGGGAAAAGATTAACAACATTTTTAAAAAAGTCAACCAAGTTAATAAATTAACAAAACAGACAAAAATAAAATGTATTTATGGATAAGATTTTCTTTTCCAAGCTTTTTATCATTTTAAAGAAACTTTTATTTTGTATTTTTATTCTAAGAGACTTATAAATTTTAAGAAATGTATATTTTAATGCTAGTAATAAATGGCTGATAAAGCTCAATTTTCACCAAAGAAATCCCATTAAATTGAGAGAGAGACAATGATGAATTCATTATGATTTGTAAGTTTATGCATGATTGTGCTATCACTTTCAAGCAATACCATGGACTAGTATTATATTAATTTCATATTTCAGTCAGCCAATAAATAAAACTTTATCTTTTGGTTAAAACAAGGCAGGATATTCAAAATTTATAAGACAAAAGGTGATCATTAAGATTAAAATAAAATTATAATTTAGTGTAGGTCAAGAATGTGTGTAATTATAATTCAGACAAGTGCTCCATTTAAACAGATATGATGTTTTATTATGTATATCCACGATTGATTTGATATGATGAGTAAATGAAAATCAAATTTTAAAAAATCTCATTCTCAGTTATTACTTTCACCTTAAAAAAAAATCTTAAACAGTCACATCTAGGCTCTACAATAACAAAAGATAATAACTTAATACACTTTTCATTTATGTATACTGCAATGTACATTTTTTTTATACACAACAATTTTGATATCCAAACCTATACATTTATTTAATTATTAACTGAGTAGATTAGCTCAGAAATTCTTTCTCTAACTCTGTTGCAGTATACCTATTACCAATGCTATGATGGTGAACCAATGGCCTTGTTGCATCTTGATTTTGCCCTTCCACATCTATATCCAACAGAGTTTTTTGATGGGCTATATGAGGTGGTGTATTTCCTGGAGACATGTGTGACCTACTTGAGAAGTAAGGTGTTGCATCCTCACCCCTACCACGACCTAATCCATGGCCAGGAGAGGCTGGGTACTTTAATTGTATTGGCAGAGCTCTTGATGCTCCACCTACATCCAATGTTGTCGGTCGCTGAGCTGGCTCAGTGCCCGGTCTCCTCCTTGGAGGGACTGGTTGTTGTTGAGGTGATGATGAGTTGTATTCTGAGTGTGGCGCGAGGAAAAAATCTGTGGAGATGCCAAGCCGGACATCTTGTTGATCAAATGTTGCTGAAGAATTTGAGGTATTTGATGGTGTTCTCCTGTGTGAGTTGTACATGCTGCTATTTGTTATTTTGTTAAGGTCTGTTGGGATGAAATCATCCTCAAATGTTACAGAGCGTCTTTGTGGCTTATTTCCAACTTCCTGGCCTGCAGGTTTAGAAGATGCATCCAAGTTACTTTCTGATGACAACTGACGGTTGTAAATGACAGTTCTTTCTGTAGTGGGCGTTGTTGTGGCACCAGAAGCTTCACTTTCAGCAATAGAAGAGCGGTGAGACGTTGTGCGTGCATTGTAATTACTGTAAGCTGGTCCAACGGCTTGATTGCTTAGGTCATCATCATTAAATGCAGTTAGAGGAGACTCCAACTCCAAGTGAAGGCTAGGTCTCTGCCGCGCCTGGACGCCATGGTAAGTGTGCCAATAGCCAGGAGGAGGGGCTTGATAAGCGCGAAAATCTCCTTCTGGCTCTATAATAGCATCTCTGACGGCTGCTAGGTATGCATCCCGTCGATTGTTAATATAAGAATCCCTTTTTTTCAAGCTTCTCTCCTCATCCCCGCTAGGCATGTGTAAACTTGGGTGCATGGCTCTGGTGTTGGCTATACCAATATCAAATCCCATTGCCACAGAAGCTAGCATTGTTGACATGTGGTATAAAGAACATTCTGTTTTTTTTCCTTTGACAAAAGGACTTGTAGGTGTGGTAACTGGTGTATGTGGAATGCTTCTTGATTTTGGAGAGAGGTCATCAAGATCACCCGGCAAGGAATCTTCTTCATCATCTGTAAATAAAAATATAGTCAGAACTATAACAGCAAAACTTTCATGGAAATTTAAAATAATAAGCTCAATTAGAAACAAGTTGTAGCTTTTGCTTATTTGGATGCTATTTGGGTTTGAAATTTCAAAATGAGTAAAATTAAGTTTATGACATTGCTGAATATAAATGTTAGAAAATAAATTAATAAACTGATCTATTTTTGAGCAACATATTCCAGAAATATTCAATGAAGTCACAATTTTTAACATTTAGCCCAAACTGAATACATAATTTTACTTCTATAAGTTCCCATTTTATCATTTTTATTATGTAACCAGGTGTTTTATCAGAATAAAAATAGTAAATTGTTACTTATGTTACAATGATAAATAAGAAAAGATTACAGATAAAACATTAAAAATAACTTTACATAGGTGGTTGACAGCTCCCATATTGGAATTTCCACCCCCCAGTTGTCTCAGCGTTTTTTCTAAATTGGGTGCACTTTTTGACCATCTGCCATCTGCAAATATGATTGATGATCGCTGATGTCTGTCTTTTTGTACAGAACTCGGACCCCAGGTTTTACCTTTTTTACCATCACCTGGAGGATCTGTTAAAGAGATTTTTTAAAAATATGGATTAAAAAAACAACAACAATTTTTAATAAATTGTAAAGGCGAACAGCAATATAAAATATTTTTTAAAATTTGGTTTTCTAATGAATCCCAAATGCATTTAATAATAAAGTGACAAGATGTTATAGTTTAATTTATAAATACAAAGTAAACCATTAAAAAAAAAATAATTCAGGTAGGATTTTAATTTAAAGTTAGATTTTTAAAATAGAAAATATGGTTTCACATATTTGCTGTATTGAAAAGTGATGTAAAATAAAATCATAATTTTTTCATTGAGACAGCAGAGAATAAATATGCACTAATAAGATTTTATAAAGTTTCAATTTAATTCAACACCCCGTTAAAAAAGAGCACAGGCACAAGAGCACACACCAAGGATCAAAACACAATTAAAAATAGAAACAAGAAAACTAACTCAGGTCAGATGGCCTCACCAATTAATCACAACAAATCATAACTGAAGTCCCATGATTTAATAAGCATTTTAATAACAAAACAAAACAAACAAAAGATTCTACATGTTAAGTCCAATGTTTGAACATAAAATCAAATAAAATATCTCAAAATGAGTCTGTAAAAGTTTTCTTTTTAGTTATATATATATTTCTAGGCCTTTGCTCTGGTGTTGTCCCAATTATGTTGGCGCTCTATTGAAGGGTGACCTTTAAATTCAAATATAAACATTAAAAACTGCTCTTTAATGAAATACTGACTTGCTATAGCCCGAAATCGAGGTGGTGGAGGAGCATGAGTTGGTGTTGCAGGTGGGCTATCCGGACTAGCAGTGGTACCGTACGTACGTTTTTCATAAGCTGAAGAATCTTCCTTCTGAACAGTAATATTATGTCGAAAATCTAAATGAAAAAAATTTTTTTTTAATTTATAGCCATTGTTCTCTAGCATGGCTATTAAAAAACACTGTAAAGTGATTGTATTTGAAAATAATTCAAAGATCTTGTTTACAAATATGTTCTAATAAAAAAGAAATAATATGTTAAAGATTTAATTTTCCCAAAAAACATTTGTAAATATACTTAAGATATGAGCTTTTGCTAAACATTCAAAAAAGATGTGCATATTAGAAATAGAGTTAAATATTAAATTTATAATCACTTAAAATTTATATAAAAATATGCCTTTTATGGTTTACAATTTGGGTATTGCATTATTACTAAAATTATATATCTCTTACAACAGATCCTTGCTTGCTAAGCAGAAAATGCATTTGTACAATAGGTATCAATTGTTTTAATGCTATGTAAACCCTTCTAAAACCAACCTTCTTTTTCACAATATATCCTTTCCACACGGGATATTATTTTGCTAATCATTTCCCGTGGCCTAGACATTTTTTGGAATGAGACATAATTTGATATGTGTGCAAGTTATTTTTAACCTTTTTGTTTTAATAAACAATTGGTATTAACATGAAGATAATGATGTTAACGAAACTGTTATTTTTTTGTTTATTTTTCTTTCATGAATACATACATTAATTAGACCAGAACAGAAACAATTCTCAAAATAGATTAGAGAAATAAAGATGTATAAATAAAAGCATAAAGATTTTATGAAGATGAAGTCGATGACAAAAGACAATAATATAAAATATATTATTAAATATTAATTATAAATACCTTTTTAAATTGTAACATTAAAAAGTTTAATGCAATTAAATTATGTTTTTATTGAGTGTGCTTAAGTCACCATTAACAACCTCGGTAGGAAATAATAAAACAGATAAGCACAAAAAAAATATCAGTTATTGGTCGATTTTCATAAGCATAAATAAAATTAGACTTTTGACCTAATGGCTAAAATTCTGCATGAGATTGGGGTGAAAGGTGACATCCCCATTTTTCTGTTTGTATCTGAGAAATCCCTATATGACAATTAGACCTTTTTGAGACACAGGTAAAAAATTTGTCTAGTAAAAAATATATGCTTGGGCCACTATTATTTTGATATTTAATTATTTTCTTTCCTATGACCACACTCCTATCTGGTCGACAGATGTCGTGCTGATAAATCATGGATGATGACACAGCAAAATGCAATACAATTATGGCTTAAATGACGATGTATCTGCAGAATTCATGCTCTTCTTTTCTGTTTGAGGTTGTTGTGTTATAGTTAATTGTGTATTAATTTTTAAAAAGTTGAGTTCCCTATAAAAAGACCTTAGGCCTAAGGGGCACAAGAGTGGCTAGCAAAATGCCCAGTTGCATTTATTTTATCCCAACTAATGTCAGGTCCCAGTAGACTCAGGAATACCCTTCATAAGCACACTTTGCACGCCAGCCGAACACGAATGCCGTTTGGCCACCATGCCCCCCAGTCTATTAATGAGGCTTCTGTATATAAACTTCTCAGTATTTTAAGTAAATAAATTTAATTACATTTATTAATTTCAATATGGGTGTTTGTACAATCATAAGAACAACCATTACATTTTACAATAAAAAATATAATTCAGGGAGTTGACAGTTGAAAGCTGAAAATAATATTGAAATTTTTTACACTAAAAAAATATTTAAAAATCAAATTTTCACTGTCTAGTTGGCTAACAAATAATTACACCCCCCCCCCCCCCCACCAACCAATTCACTGAGTTGTGACAGGCATTCTTATGATCTCTAACTCTAGTACTGACAACATCAAAAGACTTTGATGGCTAGATGGGGTGGGAATAACTAGCTTAAGGCCAGTTAACTTGTTTTCTGTAACCAATTAGCCAGTCCTTAAATTTGATTAGCCTTGACAATCTTATATATTGACACTGTGAAATGCTATTTGTGCTAAGAAATTATGTGTGCAAAGGGCTGCAAACTGTTATATAGTCTTTTGATTGCAATACAATTGGACGTTGATCGGCTGTCTTACACCCCCCACCCCAGAATCGTTAATTTCTTGGTAACAGCGCAAAATTGCACCACGTTCATTTGAGATAACAGTTACTTTTCTTGTTGTTCATGATGCCAGACCATTTAGCACCGTATAAAGACATGGCTTTCGAGAATTAATATCATCACTCTCACTGGGTACCCACCCAGGCAGGTAGTTCTAGGAAATGACACATCTATTTGGAATACTTACCAGAAGGTTCACTTATCTTTTTTCCACCATATTTCAAAGCCTTCAATCGACTCTTTCGACTTTTTCTTTTCTTAGGGGTAGGCTTATGCATGACTTGTTGCAGAATGAGTATGTTTAACTCTCGCTCTAATAATTCAATTTCCCTTGCAGCCAGATCTTGTTCTCTCCGCTTTAAAGCATCTTCTTGCATCTTCTGTTGAAGTTCTGCTTTTGTTAATTCCTCTTCTCTGCATCTTAGTTCCTGAAAGATTTTATAAAAAGATACTAATAATTCTTAAATTAAAAGTGATCAAAATTAAGGTTGTTAACTGTTAACCGGTCCTCAGATCAGGACCGATCCCTTTTAATGAGGACCGCTTAACCGCAAATTTAATAAGCCCATATTACTTATAACCTGGACTTCGTTTTTGTTGTGTTATGGTTAAGATGCAAGGCAACATATGAGACTAACACAGGCAACTGTGACTTCAAATTGTTTTCTCCATACTTTGGTATATTAATTAATGATATACACGTCATCACTAATAATTTACTTCGCCTACGACTAAGAATGACGTTTTAAAATTTTTATTTGCTAAGTTGTCTAGGCACCGTACGAGAGGGCGTTTGATGAGAACAGCAGCAAAGGTCGCCGACTGTTACTATTTATATTACGTGACAATCAGTTAAATGAAAAGACTTTATCAAGGAAAAAATAAGTAATTTGACAAAACTTATTGTAAGTAAAAAGACAATGATTGTAAACTAAGAATTTCCACTACAAAAACTAAATACCTTACTTTAAAAAAAAATTCAAGATTGCATTGCAATGCAATAATAGTAGTCCATGTGCTCAAAAAATATACAATGTAATTATAGTCCATTTCTTATAAAGACAAGGAGAGCTATAAAAGCATATGACCCCGTGACCTATCAGCATTCTCTAGTCATTGGTTTATAGTCTGTTTCCCCGCATCTAAAAATTTTTTTTTATAAATGACGGAGTTCTAGATGATAGTAGTCCATGTGCTCACAAAATAGACAAAAATGTAATTATAGTCTGTTTCTTATAAAGACAAGGAAAATATAAAAGCTTAGTGAAGTACATGTACCTATATTACAAGAGGTATTTGATAGACGTAGCAAAGATACCGGGCAATTAATAAGTCCTTAAATTCGAGTTCGGTCTTTTAGTGACAGTCTTCCTGCTAGTCAAAGGCATTTGACGTAAGATTACCACATTAATATCAAAACTGATTTTTAAATTTTTAAAAAATGTAATTGTTTTGCGTTGGAAGGTGAGTACGGCAAGTGTTGCTCAAACCCTATTTGAACAGAAAAAACAGGGAGGGGGACCGTGTGCGCAGCAAAATTAAATTATTCTGGCAAGTTGACGATTGAAAAATAATATGGTTTTTAAATAACTTCCATTTTATCATCACTTTTTACTCCTTAAGCTTTATAATTTTATTATTATTATTAATTTTTAATTCGCGAGTTGACCGGCATCACACACAAGAGAGGTAAACATGACGTCACAACGGACGGGGCGAGGCGTTGGTTTTTGAAACTAATGAAAAATACATCGCTAACTTTAATGAACCTTTGAGCCGGTCCTCTAATTTAGAACGGTGAATTACGAATCTTCAAAATAAAATATTAAAAAAAAGACTATTATCCATCCCTGTTTAATTAATTCTTTGGAATATCTTTTTAAAAATTGAGTTGAATTGAGGGCATTGCGGTAAGAGCTGAACGCAAGTGGGGGAAGTGGCTTTTGATGCCATCAGACGACAACATTCTCTTATTAGTTCTCAAAACATGAGGCATATAAGGATGATCGGTTAACCGGTTTTTTAGAACTTTTGAAAAATTACCGAATAATTAATCGATAATTTTGATTAAGCTAAAAATAAGATGTATGACCTCATTAAACGGAAAATTTCAAGGGAAGTAACAAAAACAGGCAATTAACTTTTTTTAATATTTAAATATTAGAGCTTATTTTAAAGGTTACACTTTAAAAATCTTTTTTTCTTAATTTAGAGGTTTTAACGTAAAAAAAACTTTTAAAAAACTATTTATAATTAATATTTGATTAGTAAATCGGAAAAATTATTTAAAACTACCTCTTCAATTTAATCACTATTTTATCGATTAAAATAATTTTAATCGATAATAAATTTTACCGATTAATCGAGAAATTAATCGGTAATTTCCGCAGCCCTAATAATAATATGTGGTACTCAAAGGGTGTATTACATAAAAGTAGGTTGGTGTCAGAAGGGTTAATCAAATTTCAGGGGAGCTGAACACACTGTCCAAGCTAACCTTTTCTCTGCTGCGCAATTCATCAAACATTTGTTCTATCTCTAATCGCCAATCTTCCTGCATTGTGTGAAAGGAATCATGTGGAGTTGTTACAAAAGATGAAGTAGCTATTTCCTCCAAACGATGAAGAATCTCCAAGAAAGTTGGTCTCTCATGAGGTTCCTGATACCAGCAGTCTAAAATTTATAAATATATTTTATAACAAACATTTACATTTAAAAAAATTATAAGTTCTAAAATGAACACTTAATGCCATTTCTGCACACTTAATAAACCATTGCTTGAAAGATTATTGCTTTCATTTAACTTTATTGTAAAGTACTCTCAAATTTTTCAAAAAGATATGCTTTAAACTTGAATGAGTTTCCATCAGAAATATTAATAAAATTAGACAATTTCATATTCTTATAAGCTCTACAAACCTGTCATGAGTTGTGAAAACATAGTTGGACAAGTAGAGGGGATGGGCAAGGTGAGTTTGTTTACAGCGACTCCGTAGGCAACACCCAATGCATCAATTCCTTTATAAGGCGTTTCGCCAGTTAACAGTTCCCATAGAACCACACCATAGCTTATGTAATTAAAAAGTAGTAAAGTTACAATTAAGTTTAATGAAGATATGGTAAAATGTCAGGAGTAGTTTTTAAGTACACACTTAAATAACATTTTTTAAAAATTTACTAATTTTTCAAAAGCCAAATAAACGCACTATTTACAAAGAATTCTCTAATGCCCAAATGAATTTATTTAACTGTACCAATATTCATACGATATTTGTCAAGCTTATGCCCAGTATTTTTAAACTTCTTAATATGTGTGTGTAAATATTATTCAATCATAATACTTTAAATTACTGTTTCATTGCACATGTATTTGGCTCACACATAACGTGTTGGATAAGGTGAATGGTAACCTATTATGAAACTTTTATTTAACTGAATAGAATGCAGATCTAAGTGCAAACCTCCAAACATCACTCTTTTTAGAAAAGCGTGACAATTTGATAACTTCTGGAGCCATCCAAGCATAAGTTCCAGCTGCACTCATCCTTGTTGTTTGCTCCACTTCTCGAGCCAATCCAAAATCTGTGATCTTTAGATTTTTTTGACCTAGGACCCCACTGTCAATTGGTTCCTTGAGTAAAACTGACAAAAACCCAAATATATATTGGCATCTTAGTAGAAACTATGAGATGGGAAAAAACATCTAATTCTGTCAAAATAAATGTTGTTTTAAGACCATTCAAGTGCATTAAAAATTGCTAAATAAACATGTGTCACAATATGAAATGATAAGGAAGTCATGTGAAGAATATTTTGAAAAGTCATATAAAATTTACAATATGCCCTTCTAATCTCATCTTAAGATTTTTAATTTTTAAAAAGAATACAGATGAAACGTTAAAATGCCCTGTAAAATATATGTACTGATGTTGTAATTGACTTAAGTAACATTCCCTTGATTAATAAAAGTAAAAGTGTAGAAGTAGGATGAAATGTAATATTAATATTTTTTTACAAAAAAATATTTATTACTTGATTATTAAGAAATTTAAAGTAAAACAGGATTGCATATTATCAAAATAAGCAGGATAACAATCCTAGGTACATAAATTCATCTACATATTTTAAAAGAATGACTGGCTGAGTTATTTTTATAACCAGAAAAAGGGGTGAAGTTAATTTTTTACACCATGGTTATTACTCTTAGTGGAAGGGGTAGTGAGAGTTAATTAGTAATGATTTAAAATAGTTCCACTAGCAATCCATTATGTGATTGTGGAAAGGTAGACAATGTGAAATGTGATCTTGCTATGGATTTTTGAAATCAAAAACTATATAGAAATCATTAAGTAGGTTTCTTTGTCAATTTGTATAGTCATAGGGAGCCTAATCCGTTTAAATTTAACTCTTAAAGTTGCAAAGCGTTGAAATGCGTCTCCATCCGCTATCCGTAAAGCGTCCTAAAGCGTCCCTAGATACCAATCTCGTTAGAAATGAGATCTCGGAAAGTAAAAATTATTCAATGCTTGAAAAATGATGATTCGACTTCTAGCAATGGCAGCCGTTGCCCGCGCTAGTGTTATCGTTCGATTCGCGATGTTTTTTGGTAGTTTTAACGTTTTTTTTGTTGAAGATACGTATTCACTTTACTTTATTACTAAAATAATAGTACTAAAATACAGGTAAATATTGTTTTAAACTCAGTACGGTCTTTTGGAAGCGTAAAATAACCATTCTTAGCCTAAAAAATGAAGTCAGTATGACAATAATTCAATAATATTATAAATGGATTTTACGCAAATTATTTTAATTTCATAACCAGTTGATCATAATATGGGAAATCCTTGCGGGAATGAGGCGAAAGTTTATTGAAAACCCTTATTGACTTTAAGAGTTAATAGACAAAAATAAAAATTTTAATAACAAAATGATCTGAAGACAGTAATAATATAAAACACTTTAAGCCTATTTAGGTAACTTACTGTTACTTGATTTGAGATCTCTGTGTACCAGTGTCAATGGTGCAAGTTCATGAAGGTAATGCATGCCATGAGCAATTTGTAATGCCCAATTCACAAGAATTTCTGGTGGGATCTGTCTACCACCAAGAACCCTATTGAGTGAGCCGCCTGCTGCATATTCCATGACAAGACATAGATTTGGTGGTTTTAAACAAACACCTCTTAATGCTGCAATATTTACATGGCTAAGAAGCCAAAACAGTTTTGCTTCCTTTCTCACATTTTCAATTGTTACACTAATGGGTTCATCTGGGTCTTGACGAGCTGCCTTTATAGCTACTGTCTCTTGACGCCATTGTCCTTTGTAAACTTTACCAAAACCTCCTACACCAATCACCTCTTCCAACTCAAGTTCCTCAAAGTCAATTTCAAATGGTCTGTCTTTTGATTTAATATCTGGTGGTAGCTGATCCACATTCAATTGAGAATCTTTTGCAACAAAGTTACTGGGGAAAATCCCCACCTTTCCTTCAGCTTTTCCCATCCACCAACCATCATCACCAGAATCAACTGACAAAACCTGCACTTGTGTGCCTCTTCGCAAAGTAAGCTCATCTTCTCTTGCTGCTTCATAATCGAAGATAGCAGTCCATAAAGGACTCTGATCACTTTCATCTCGTCGGACCCGCCGATCAGCTAACCGAGACGGTTCCATCGATACGGCCGACACACCCTTGTGTCGCATTCGATGGATTTGTAGTAAAAAATACAAGCATCAAAATGTTTTTATTTTGATGCATTGTTGATCCACCCCATAACAACTTGGGCTGAAAGACCCAAACATTATTACTCCACGTCATTAATGTAAAGGGTAGTAATGTTAAATTTATGATTGAACCGATGGCTTTTAAGGGGAGAAGATCATCCAGTTTAACTTCATGGTTCTCAAATTTGCTCAAGTTGTAATTTTATTTTGACACCTTTGTTGGGATCCTAATACTGGATCGACAAGCCGCCATGTTGATGTACTTTGACCTTGAAATTTTAATATATCACTTTTTTTATTTAACAAATATGCTATTAGTATTTAATTTAATTTTAAAAAAAATATTTATTAAATTTAAGAAAAAATATAGATAAATAAAGTTAACACAAGTTCACTACTCGTCATCCGATCGGTCAAGATCTAAGGCTCTTCACAAAACACCGAGAATTCTCGCAGTACGCGGTATCTCAAGAGACTGTCACAGTAATGGCTGTTTACATGGGTTGTTGTGCAGATTGAAAACACGGAAGACGAACTAATACTTTTCAAATATGTGACAGGGAAGACTTGATACGATAATCACAGGCTATGTAATAGCATATCCTGGTGTTGGTCAATGGGATCTCACATTCTGGATATTCTTCGCCAAGGGATATGGGCGTCTGTAACTGGGGGATGGTTTTACGATCCTCAACAGCAGGTTTTTTGCAACACATTTCATCTGTATCTCTGGGTGCTTCTGTTTGCTTTCCCACTTATTCTGTACTCGGTAAGAACTCAAGACTCAAGTTATGATAATTGCAAAATTTTAATATATTTATATCAGGACAATAATTAGTTTGGCCGAATCTGATTATACGTTCCCAAATGGGTTATATAGTATTATATTATATAGCAATTAATTCTGCCTACTCTTCCTTTGTTTTTTAGTTTTAGGTTAAGATTTAGGATATTTATTTGTTAATTTAGGGTTTGGGTTAGGGTTAGTTATAATTAAGGTTGTTAAGACTGCTCGTTTTTGAGGACCGGCTAACTGTTCAAAAAAAGACAGATGAACCGCTCGTCCTTATATCCTTAATGTTTTGAGACCCATTTGAGAACTAACAAGAGAATGTTGTCGCCTGGCGTCGTCAGATGGCATCAAAGCCCGCTTCCCCCGCTTGCGTTCAGCTCTTTCCTTCTTATTTTGATAATATGCAATCGTGGTATCGCTTTTACTCACCGTGACAAAGGGAGAGGCGCGTTACGGCTTGTGTTGTTTTTTTCACTACGTTACCGATAGTGTCTTTTTTATTGTTGTTTTTTTCTTTTCGGTTACACAGTCCTGAGGACCGGTTAACCCTTAACAAGCTTAGTTATAATTTTGAAGTTAGGGTTAGGTTTAGGGCTAAAACGAAGTACTCTGACAGTGTCCCGGTTGCTATGAAGGATAGTTGCTTCCCTTGAATCTTGTCTGTTTTCTTATTTATTTATTACCTCCCCTTGCGGGAAACTAGTGAATTCAATTAAAAATTAATACAAAAAATAACAGGGGAGAGGTTGAGGGGAAGGCCCTCTCTCCCCTTATATATTCAAAAAATATAAAAATGATTACACTATGCCTTTTTTAAAAGTCACGTGCCATAGCAACAAGATGGCCACCGGTAATGACATCGCGGTCAGCTATCTTCGTTTTTACCAGGTTTAGTTTTAGAATTTTAATTAAGGTTGTTAAGACCGCTCGTTTTTGAGGACCGACTAACCGTTCAAAAAAGACCGGTTAACCGGTTAACCGCTCGTCCTTATATCCCTAATGTTTTGAGACCCATTTGAGAACTAACAAGAGAATGTTGTCGCCTGGCATCGTCTGATGGCATCAAAGCCCGCTTCCCCCCGCTTGCGTTCAGCTCTTTCCGCATGCCCCTCAATTCAAAGCATTTTTTTAAATCCAAAAAATTAACTAAACAGTGATGGTTAATTGTCTTTTTAATATTTTATTTTGGGTACTCGTAGTTCACCGGTCTAAATAAGAGGACAGGTTCAATAGTTCGTTAAAGTTAGCAAGGTTTTTTCATTAGTTTAAAAAAACCAAAGCCTCGCCCCGTCCTTTGTGACGTCATGTTTACCTCTCTTGTGTGTGATGCCGATCAACTCGCATATTGAAATTAATAATATAATAAAATTATAAAGCTACGATAGAATGGAATTTATTTAAAAAAAACATTATTTTTCGATCGTCAACTCGCCAGAATAATTGAATTTTGCGACGCACATGTTCCCCCTCCCCGTTTTTTTCTGTTCAAATAGGGTTTGAGCTACACTCGGCGTACTATTACTAGTATTAATGTGGTAATCAAATGCCTTTGACTAGCAGGAAAACTGTCACTAAAAGACCGAACTCGAATTTGTGGGCCGATTAATCGCCCGGTATCTTTGCTACGTCTTTCAAATACCTCTCGTAATATAGGTACATGTACTTCACTAAGCGGCGTGCGCCGATAAGTTTTTGAATGCCTGAACTGAAACAGACTATAAACCGGTGATCAGAAAATGCGGATAGGTCACGGGGTCATATGCTCTTATAGCTTTCTTTGTCTTTATAAGAAACAGACTATAATTAATATAAATAGAAACAGCCTCGGCCTTGACCGTTGTTGACATCTAACGCGCACTGTGTTAGTCTAGTACAGTCACCGCGACAAAGCGAGAGGGAGAGGCGTTACCGCTTGTGTTGTTTTTTTTTCACTACGTTATCGCTAGGTTTGTTGTTGTTTTCTTTTGGGTTAGGCGGTCCTACGGTCATGAATAAAGATGACCGGCCGCTTAGTGAAGTACATGTACCTATATTACGAGAGGTATTTGAAAGACGTAGCAAAGATATCGGGCGATTAATCGGCTGGATCTTGGTATCGCTTTAACTCACCGCGACAAAGCGAGAGGGAGAGGTGAGGCGCGTTACCGCTTGTGTTGTTTTTTTCACTAGTTTTTTTCACTGCGTTAACGCTAGTTTTTGTTAGTTTGTTGTTGTTGTTTTCTTTTGGGTTACATGGTCCTACGGTCCTGAATAAAGATGACCGGTCCTGGTCTGAGGACCGGTTAACCGAATAACCGGTTAACCGTTAACAACCTTAATTTTAATAGTTGAATTTTCCAATTTCTTTGGTTTGCGGCATATCAACAAAGATGGCGGCCATGTTGAGTGGGAACGTTAAATCGGATTTTACCATTAGTTTTATACCTATGCCTACAGCCTATTGAAGTAAATTTCAATAAGTATACGAAGTGTCTTCTGCTATGACAAAGTAATCGCAGACAACCCGACGGGATGTTGCTGGTTCTGCGACATGTTGTAACGCCAGGAACATCCCGTCGGATCGTCTGCAGCTACGAATAGTCGTAAACAATTTGCTGTATTTCAATTATGCTAATAATTAATACTAATACTTTAATACTAAACTATAGTTCTCATAATAAAATATAATGATTACTAGGTAAGCCTATTAATGAATTGTAAAGGTTTAAAAAAATCTAGATTGATCCATTAAATGAAAAACACTTATAAATTTAAAAAAATGATAGCTTCACAATAGCTTCGCTAGACGAAGTACAGTCTGGTTAGTTTGAAAATGATATGACACTATTGATAGCGGGATCGAATCTCGCTGCCGTCATTTAAAAAAAAAAAGTTTCATTTATTATTATTATTATTTAAAAAAAAATCACAATGAGTGTGCTGATAATTGTAATTTTTGTTATTATTCTGAAAAGCAGAAAGGTTGATTAAATCTTAGAGGTCTACCGATATTCATTTTTGCCAAAACGAAGATTCTGATACTTAAAATTATACTGATATATTTACAAGTTCTAGATCATGACCTACATAGATGAATGATAAACATTAAGACATATGAATATGACTCACAACAAAACGAACTGTCCTTTTTAAACCTTCGGCTTTGACTTACAATATTAATTGTTAATTTTTAACCAATAGTTAAATAAATTTTGCACACGGCCAACCTTTATGAATGAAACATCGATAACAAAGCAATACACCAATAGTAATAGAGTGAAAATGAGTTTGAAGGATGAATGGAATGGTTTCCAGTGACAAGTCTGCACACGGTGCATTTTATTATTCCACACGAAGCAAATTATTTTACATTCTTGCGGTTGTGCGCGAATTGTTTCTTGAGGATTTTCCTTTACGGTATGCTAAATTTTAAGACTTGGCATCGGCATCACTTACATAAGTATAGTATAGTATAGCAAAATCGGCCGACATATTTATAATCAGTGGACCAATATTAAATCTATTAAAATAATTTATTTAAATAAATTTAGATTTTAGAATTAATTCACACACAAATAAGCCCGGATCTATTAATGTCGTATTATAATATATATGCAACATACGCTAGCAACATCCCGCCGAATCGTCTGCTGCTATGACAATCTTGTCATAACGCTAGCAACATCCTTAAGTATAAAGTACATGACTACAATGTAGTCTAGTTCTACATCATTCATCTTATCTTATCTTAGATATACAGACGCTCCTTCTATGCAGAAGATAATTGCGTCCACAGACCATGAGAGATGATCTGTTGGCAAGTGATGCAGCGGTCACAGGCCACGGCTATAGGGGTTCCACGCATTACCCCAGCCGCCTAACTATTGTCTAGTTAGGTACCCATTCGGAGCTGGGTGACTCGGGGACTCCTCAGGCCGCGAGAACAAATCCTCACCTTCGTGTGGATTCGAACCCGTGACCATCGGTATGACAGTCGAGAGCGCTACCTCTCGACCACCACGTCCCACATTATACTACATGAATTAATGTAACTACGAATTAGTTCAATTAGGTACACTCACTCTGGATCTAGTCTTACTCACACTACCTCAGTTACTATCTAAATAAAGTTACTAACTAGTAATTAGGGCCTAGTCTTTTTTAGTAGTGTGGTGAATTGTAGAATGTATGCCTAGGCCTAATTAATTTAATACTACAGTCTAGTTCTAGTAAAAATATGAAGACCATTGGAACTTAGCTAATTAACTTAGTAAAAGTATGTCTAAAGTCTAAAGCAAAGCAGACAGATTAATGGGTCTGTTGTTAAACAGTTAACCAGTCCTCAAAAATGAATGATCTTAACAACCTTAGTAATATATTACCTATACCCAAATATTTTTTAAAAAAAATTGTTAACAGGGTAGATCCCTACCAAAAACCCTCGATATATTTCTTAATTATATAGTCTTTTCATTATATATCATATACACGCATTAAAATTAAATTACAGTCAAACCTCTCATAATGAGATATTCGCATAACGAGCAAAAATGTTTTGGAAAATGTTGCTCCCTTAATGAGCGAAGATTCGCATAACAAGTGATGTTGAAAGGGTAAGTCCCTTTGTGATATGGCACTCCCGCCCCGATGTCTAATTCTGTGTAAAGCACCCGGTCCATTAGCATATTGTTTCCCTGTGTGATCAACAGTTTTTAACAACTTTTGTATTCTGACAGTAATAGTAATTTTTGTATGTACAAAAATGCCTTCAAAAAAGACGATCATAAGAGAGAAAAAAACCTGTTGAAAGAAACGTAAAACCGTTGAAAAGCGAGAACAAGGTGGCTAATCTAGCGCACAACTACAATCGGCCAACATCAGCCATCTGCATTATTCTCAAGAACAATTAAGAAGATGGATGCTTCAAAAGGAGTGTCAAGAATGTCAATGAAACGGTTATGACACATTTTTGTCAAGTTTTGAAATGTCTGCAAAAACAAATGTCTTTGGACAGTTTTCAGTTTAATTCTTCTTGTGCCATAAAGTTTTCGGAAAACTTCCACCTCAGTGCCGTAAGAATTTCCCGAATTCCGATCAACCGATTATGAAATTTAAAAAAATTGCGTAAAATCCATTTCTATTATTGTTGTCATACTGACTTCATCTTTTAGGATAAGAATGGTTATTTTATGTATCCAAAAGACCGTATCAGAGTTTAAAACAATATTTACCTGTAGTTTAGTACTATTATTTTAGTCCACGCCGCCCCCCTCCCCCAATGAGGCAACACATATTCCAAAAAAATATTACTAATTAATTTGCTTTTAGTTTGTATTAATAGAAAAATGATTTTTTACAAAGAAATTGTATTAGTATTAGTATGTAAATATATTTATACATTTACTTTACTAACTTTCATAGCAGAAAAATCGTGTATTATGCTGTCAAAATTTCAAATTATTTGTGTTCAATGGTCAGTGTTGCAAGATTTCATGGTCTTAAATTACTCATTGTGGAACGAAGATATTTTTTTTATCAACTTCAGTTTGGAAAATATCCTTTCACAACTAGCAACACTGATAGCAATTGTTGAGAAAATTCTTAGCAAAATTACAATTTTTCTGCTGGGTACAAACTTTTCCAATCTATACCGTTGAATACATTTTAATGGATAAAAAGGTCTTTCCCCTCGTTTTTCTAACGTTACGCCTGTCCAAGTGACTCCTTGTAGTGTAGGTACAGGTATAAAAACCGAAATAATTATTCTTTCAATATTAAAATTTTCTTTATCAATGTCAAAACAGTAATTTATTTGATGTGCTAGTTCTTCATTCAGTAGATTACATTTTATTAGCCTATATACAAATATTTTCAGACAAGGATAAGCACCTTATTTATTTTCTTTTAAATCTATCCATTGATAAAAACAATTCCCGTTGCACTTCTTGTTCTAAAGATATAATCACGTCTTCTAAATTTTCAACACTCATATTTTACAAAAAAATTTGTTGTTTAGGCTGATATAACAGCGTTTTGTATTAGGAAATCACTTTGTTCCATGAAATGGGTTTGCATTTAAAAAAAAAAAGATTGTAACATAAAACATACAAAAGAAAAAATTTGCATAGAATCAAGTAGAATTCCAGCATCTGATCTCGTTTTACTAGTTACTTCTTCAGATGTCAATTATAATTATGTATGCCCTACTGCGATGTTCATAAACTGAGAAATTTGAATATTTTCATATTCTGGTTGTAATTCAAATTTGCACATAACTTCAATCGGCTACCCGTAACATTTTAATAAATAACCATATTTTAAGTTATGGTACTTTAATGCAAAAAAATGACATAAATTTAATAATTCCCTTCCCTTACAATACTATTATGAAAACTGAAACAGTAACATAAATTACTACTTGCAAGTAAAACACAAGTTTGCAGGTTTGAACCATCATGTCATATAGGTACTTGTTCGCAAATCATTCTACACATGTGGAAATTCCACGCAAAAACTGAAGTGGCGAAATTAATAGCACATATTTTTCGGCCCAGAGGTGATGTGTATTAGTGTGTAGTTTTCATATAAGATAACGTATACCAATTGATTTTTCTAAACAAATCGATACCTTTTTTGAGCGTACTTATATTTTTAACGAGTTTGCGTTAGCTATAACAACCAAGATGTAATCAAACAAATGTTGTGCAATCCGTTTATTAAGACTCGAAATTATGAATATTTTTGTTTCACCATTATTTTATTACTTCAAAAAAAAATTAAAGGGTGGTTGTGGGAAATGGCTGTACTTTTTAACTGTCCACAAATGCCGCCCTCAAAATGTGTGCCGCCCGGGGCGGACCCCCCCCCCCCTTAGCTACGCCACTGCAAATGTAATAACCACTACACTACAAATGCATGCTATCCTGTTGTTCTGAAAGAACAAAGTAATTGACCTCAATTGAATTGGTCTCGATGACCCCCCACCCACTGCACTACCAGCTGATTGGTTGGTGGGGCTAGACAGCTTGGTGTCTGGCGTGGTTGAACCATGAGGAGAATTATATATATATATAGATATTTCTTTAGTTTTAATAATTGTACTTTATATAAAAATATGCAATATAAGTAAAAAGTTGTAAATTTTAAAACATTTAAATATACAAATTTATATATCAGTGTCAGATATGAAATCCCTTTGCTATTTATTATTCTACAAATTTTACCCCAATCTAGGTGGCCAGTGGAGCTTGGATAGTTTTTAAAATATAATTCTAGAAAGCCAATTTGATGTTTTTAAATTACATTTGATTTAAAGCTTTTGATATTCTTATCAAGTGTGATTTATTGTGTTTAATTTTTTTGAAGACATTGGAAGCTACACTGTTGGTATGGAGTTTATACTGTGTAGCAATAGGCCTCCTGTTTGGCATCATCAAAGGAATTAACTACAAATTACATCATTTGTTTGACACTGGTGAAGCAGAAGAAGACTCCCCCTCAGATAATCTTAACAGAATTGGATTAGGAGATAAGGATGAAGGAAGCAAAGGGTAAAAATGTCAAATTTATGAAATAAAATGTTAAAATGGACATGTCTTTTAATTAGGGCTGCGGAAATTAATGATTAATTTCTCGATAAATCGTGACAAATTTTATCTATTAAATATCAATTGAAATAATTTTAATCTATAAAAATTCTATTAAAATTTAAGAAAATATTTATAATTTTCTATTTCAATTTATTACAAAATAATTAAAAACAATATAATAGCCCAGATCATAGGATCTGTATCGCTGAGGAACATAGTACAACAGTCCTTAGAGCTGTTTAAAAGTTTTAAAATATTATTTTGTCTATGAGCACAGGGGAAATAACTCAATAAAACAAACAATGTCAATTACCTATTTGTTATACTTCCCAAGAGATATTTGGCTTTAATCGAAATTAATGATTAATTAATTCAAATATATGATATGCTCTTTTAAAGGTTCAGTTCCAGGAAAAATGTTTTTTTAAACATGTAATGGGTATTATTATGAGATCAAATTTTTAATGACTAAATGGAAGTTAATTTAATATCTATTGACTAAACCTGTTATTTCATGACATTTGATATAATGTAAATAAATTTGTGTATTTCAGTGGGGGTGATAGTAAAGAAAATGAGTACATCGAGATGTCTAACTTTATGGGAACATTGCCTGGAGGAGGTGACCAAGATAGACCTCTTTCTACTGTATCATCACAATTGGAGATGGGAAAAGACTACTCTAATGAACCCTTGCCTTCACCTGTTGTAGTTAAATTGTCCAAAGCAGGTGAATCTTTAAATAATAAAAAAAGATTTAGCATTTATCAATAAAATAGTATCTATACAATGAAACGTCAGTTCCTCTATAGATATATCGCTTCAGTAATTTTAAACATCATAAATATGATTTGATCTAAATCATTGGTGAACCATGTTAAAATCAAAATAACTAAAACAAAAAAACGGAAGTAAAATGCTGTTTTCTTGCTGAAATAAGTATGACTCTAATCTACAGGTATAGCACCCCTAGCTGAAATAGATCCTGATGAGATCACAATGGGAGGTTTGTTAAGAATTTCAACTAAGCAGGACAACAGTAGTAGTGAAAATGGTAGTGCCAAGCTAATTTATATATCTTATGTTTAGGGTTAACAGTCTGTTAGCTGTATTTGGAAGAGAGCAAAAAATAATTATTTTCATGTATTTGCAATCTACTACTTCATTATTTTTATTACTTAGTTATTTATTTGTGAACCTTTGGGATTAGCTTTAAATTGAAATTAATTCATGGTGGACAATAAGTAATAAGACATTTGAAAAATGTCAAAAAAGCTGCATAATTAATATTTAAAATAAATCAGGGGTGTCCAAACTTTTTGCATGGCGGGCCATATTCCTTGATGCAAAGATATTCGTGGGCCGGGTTAAAATAATATTATAAAAATGACATAGTATGATGAGTTTTTATTGTAAATTTTTTAATGTGAATGGTGAAACTGAGATCTTGAATGCAGTAAGTGGTGAGGTCAGGCTCAATGCCATAGTGTTGATACATATGATATCACTTAGTTGAGAGTCACTTAATCTCGTCCTCACACAGATCTTGTTAAAGTTCATAACTGAAAATGTCTGCTTACACAAGTATATCGAGCCAAACATGCTAAGCATTTTTTTTAAAAACAAATGTTCGAATTCCTTTTAAGCTCTCTTTAACCATGATGCTCACTGTAAAAGTCAAAGAGAAGAAATTGTCTGCTGCGACATTCAGCATCAGTTTGCAGCTCAATGAATTCCAGCTGCAGATTGCGGCAGTATTATCAAAGTCTACAGAGAAATATGAAGATTTTAAAAAAACCAACGATGTTTATCTTTTCAATAGTTATTAAGTCATGAAAGTGTCTTTGAAATTTATCAGCCAAGGATGTGATATCTGCAACATACCAATGCATTTGCTAATTGAAGCTTCTTTATGATAAACTTGTCATGATTTCCTGCAGTGAGGGGAAATGGTGTGGTATTAGGCTGCATTTGAAAAAGTTGCCTTTGAAAAAGTTGCGGCTTGTTCTCAAAGTCCTTGATATGTGAATATAATTGGCTTACCACTGCATTGTGCCCTTGGAGAATTGTGTTAAGAAGATTTATATGTCTTTTCACATCAACCGAAAATGCAAAATAGGCAAGACAAGCAGTATCAGATAGTTCTGAAAATGGTTTTTCCTTATCTTCCATCTATTGCCCAATTACTTTTTTAATGTGAAGACGCACTGAAGTGCTGTATAACATTGTAATACACAAAATCTTTGTATTCTCTCTGGATGTCAAGAAGACACTGCTAAAACTGGCTGTGAAACAGGGTTTTAGAGCGAATGACACGACTAGCTTAATGACACGATCACATGAAAGGTGTTTAGCACAAAGAACTTCTTTACGAATGATACTATTGATACAGTGAATTTTAAAAACTTTGCCAGCCTGACTAAGCTGACTTTGTTACAGACAAGTTTTGCTAGTCAACTTTGCTCACGAGTCATGGCGATAGCCATCAGTAATAAATAAAGATATTGTTTACTTGGTAATTTAACGTCATAGACAGCAGAACAAACAGAACCAAATACATTTGTTCCCCCTGTCGGTCTTTAAGATTAAAGTCTAGTAATTTGTAAACAATACAATGTTATCGACTTTTGCCATCCTTTGACGTACTCAAAACGGTAAAACTTATTGACTTTTCTTATATAAAAATATATAAAATATATTATTGTGAAAAATAATACGTAAGTTTATTAATTATTTCAGATGAGGCCGCAGGCCAGTAAAAATTGCTTAGCGGGCCGGTTTTGGCCCGCGGGCCGGACTTTGGACACCCCTGAAATAAATTAATGATACAAAAATATTAGTTTAGTTTATAATTGCCTTGTTTTATTGTCACTACTTAAGCAAATTGTATTACTGTTTAAGAATTTTTTTAGTCCCTTTCCAAATTATTACCGTTGTGTCTAAAACATAACTTGATCCGTTGGGAAAATGTATTCCAGTGCATTTTTGAATAAATATTTTTCAGAATTGCATTCTGCAAAGTGAATGAAACTGAAATAACTGATTACATTCAACCAATTACAGTATTTAAAAAAATGCCAATACATGCCTGTGACCAAAGTTAATTAAAAAATTTATTTTTTACATACCAGATAATGAGGACTCACCAGACCAGGATGATGACATTCCACGAACAATAACTACTCAGGCAGACATAGAGCATACACCACTTTCATCTGCAACTGCTGAAGAACTACAAGAACAGTCACCAGCGCTATCTAAAGGTCAGGATTTTGTGGAGCTGGCTCAACATAAAGATGAGTCCATAGAAGATAAGATTATCAAAACAATGGATGGTGCATCTCGTCTTGATGAGAGAAATTACTCGCCCGGAGAAAATATTTTAAATAATGTAGACAAGGGAAATGAAAGTTTGGACACTGCAAAAGGGATGCCTACAGAACTTTCTAATTTGGAACAGACCAAGACAGAGTCATGTGTTTGCAATCAACATAATTCATTTGAGTCAAAAAGAGCTCCAACACCTAAGTTAAGGTTGAGGAAAGAAAGGAGAGCAGTTAGGCGTAGCAAAAGCACAGTTGAATGGAGTTCCAATGCCCCCAAACACTCTACAAGAGCAAAGTTATCTTCACAGTCATTAAATATGCCAGTGACAGCAACCCATAGAGTTCCAACTAATCATCCATCTACATCTAGCAATAGTGACTGGTAAGTTGAAAGTTTTTTTTATGTGTCTACTGATATTTCCTGATTACTGATATATATATATTTCATATATATATGAACTTTATATAAACCCACAAACTGTGGTCTTCCGATATTTTTGTTCTGTACTGAAGCTATCCGATAAAAACATGGTCAGAAAGCAACTTACAATCCAAGTTTTAAATGGAACCAACGCCACTTTTATTAACTCTTAATTTATTAAAGCGCGATAATGTGCGCCTCATCGTTATTACCAAAGCGCGGTAAAGTGTGCGTCGATAAAACTCTCTTTAGAAACGAAATTACAGAAAATAAAAAATCTTCACTGTGTGAAAGACGATGTATGCGATTTCTGGCAATGGCGGCCATTTCCCTTTCTAGTGTTATTGCTCGATTCGCGAAGTTTTTTGGAAGTTTTTTACAGGTTGTTTTTGTTGAAGATGTGATTTTGCTACACTTTATTACTAAAATAATAGTACTAAACTACAGGTAAAAATAGTTTAAAACTCAATGCAGTGTTTTGGATGCATAAAATGACCATTCTTATCCTAAAAGATGAAGTCAGTATGACAATAATAATATAAATGGATTTTACGCAATTTTTTAAATTTCATCACCAGTTGATCTCAATTCTGGAAATTCTTACGGGACTGAGGCGGAAGTTTTCCGAAAACCTTATAGCACATTAAGAGTTAATAACTAAATAATCTTCTCATTAAAGCTGTTTGTTGATAACATAATATTGAGTACTTTTTAATCAGTTTTAAATTTTAAAATATTTCATTGTCACATTATAAAACAACAACTAAAATGAATTAAGTAAGCTATGGCTTCAAGTACAAACAAAACAGATCTAATATATTTACTTTTGAAAGCTGTTTAGGAGTTATTAAATTATACTGATTTTAATTTTAGAAGAATGATCTCTCTTCTAGTTAGTTTGATACTCTGATATTATTAGTAGTATTAGTCCTAGTGATACTGAAGTATGCTTACTGTTAGACTTTGAGCCAGGGGTCAATACTACAGCATGATTCTATGCCACAGTTCATGGGTTAAGTACATCATTTGCATTCCAAAATTCGACTTTCTCTTTGACTTTATTTTTCATTTTGTGGTAGAAGAACTTCGTTGTCCAAATTGAATGGTAATTTTTATTAGTAATAGTGAATTAGTAATGAGAAAATTTTGTTTATTATAATGAACACCCATTTCATGAACATTAATTAAATAGTTTAAGTAGGTATCAATTTTAAAAATTCTAATTGTGGCTAATTTATTTGAATTTTCCCCAAGTCAACTGACGGTATATTTAATTAGCTTTAATTTAAAGAAATAATTATTTAACATTCTTAAAATACAATTTAAAATAAAATTGTTATTTTTAAAAAATCTTATCGGTTTCTCTTACTTAATACTATTGTACCACAATTACAGGGGTCCTTGGGTTACGACGTTGATCCGTTCTTAAGAAATGTCACAACCCGAATTTCAATGTAAGTCGGAACATTAATATGTAAATATAAATATATATATATACCGTTGAGTATTGTAAGAAAAGTGCTATAAAAAATGGAAAGGTTAATGACTTAAAAAGGTATTAAATTAAAGTATATTAACTAAAAAGAGACATAATGATGCGTAATATTATTTTTTATAATTTTATGGGGCCACTTGCATAACCACGAAACAGTGTATGTCGGGACCGGCGTAACCCGAGGACTCCCTGTATCGCAACATTCGTCACTGAATTTCCAGTAATTTTTGCTGCTCTAAAATGTTATAGTCCCAGATTTTCAATGATGGATTTATGTAAACTTTGGTTTTAACCTCCAGGTCTGATGTTAGTTTTGGGGAAGTTGAACTTCCAGACATGTCCTCCACACCTGAGGGTCACGATGAACTCTTTGTATCTTTCGATAGTCATAAAGTGATGACAGCCAGTGTTGGGGAGTCTTCAGGCTCTACGGTAGTTGCCCAAGGACATCATGATCGTCCAGACAGTCCCCATCCCAACTCAATTCATTCAGTTCCTTACAGATCTCGAAGTAGAACATCATCTTCCTCTTCTCCATTACATCAAGATTCTAGTCGAGTTGTACCATATGTTTATAATATCTGGCCACACAGGAGCCATGATGCTGACAGTGATTCACTTACATCAGGGGGTAATTTCTATTCTACTTTTTTTCAGTTTAATATTTACTGAATATTAAATTTCCAGGCATTTATGAAGTTCATTAAATTAAAATATTTGGTGGACTAGTGAAGTGAAATTCTTCATCAACTAATACAACAGTTTCCAATCTTTTTAGTGTTAGACAACTAAACCCTTTTGAGACGATGCATATTTGCCATACCTGTGCCAAAAAAGACAAAAGCCCTTCTTAAAGAAAGTGACATATTTTCTAAAATAAATTCAAAATAAAAATAATAAAGCAATGAATAAACATTTGTCACATCTTATAATATATATTTGTGAAGCAAAATAAATTAACAAATAAAATCTTTATAAATTAAGCTGTAATCTCCACAATTATGCAAGATTACTAGGGCTTTGGAAATTAACAATTAATTATTTCTTGCATAGCAGAGCCCATTTGCTGTGTTACGCCACAAAATTTGGGAGCCATGGAATTACAGCGACTTAACCGATTTTGCAAAATAATGAATCACAACTTAACAAGATCTATATATGCGCAATAAAAATATAATTAATTGAAATTAATTGCTTAATTGATTTAAATTTTTGATTAATCGAACACATTTTTTTACTCAGTACCAGCCCTAAAAATAACCCTTCTAATTTGCATAACTAATGCATTATTTGTTAACCTGTGAATAAACAAGCAAGCGAGGCCAAATGGGGGTTCTTCAGACACATCACACACATGGTTGTGCTCTTTTTCCTTTCTCTTGGTCATATTTTGATTATTTCAAACAGAAACCTTTTTTTTTCATTGTTGGGGACAGAGCGCATACCTATGGACTTCTCTTGAGCTCAAAGTTACTGAGAGAGTTTTGTAAGCTTACTTAATGATATCTTTCACAAACACTTAAAATATATTTGGTGTATAAATAAATGCCTAAAATACTAACTAGGCATGTTGGAAGGATATTTTTTTTGTCTTCTTCTAAATGTTGGTGGGGTCGTCTGCATCAATTCTAGAATTCCTAATACTAAACTAAGGATTCTCAACATTATTGTCATCATAATAATCCTGTTTATCTTCATCATCTTTCTGGTTGCTGTCATAACAGTCAGATTAACTAGAAACCAGCAAGAAATCGGAACCAATAAGAACATTATGTCAGACATTTGCAAATTATATGTCACTATTTGTCATAGTAAAATATTATTTTGCATAATATATGCAAGGAAACCATCAGCGCAGGCTACCAATGTAATGACAGATTGTGCTTGAATTGTATGAAACAATTCGCTTAACTTGTACAATGACCAACTGACCAACCCAGGGGCTTGAATAAAATTAAGAATGCCTACAACTTTGCCTTTCGTCTTTCTCCCCAAACTTCCCTGCGGTGAAAAATCTGCCCCATCGTCTGCAAAGGATTAACCAAGTTGTGATGACCCATGATTAGGACTATTTCTTGAAATAAAGAAATATGTCCTGAGACGTTGAGAGAAAAGGGGGAGGGGTTGGCTATGATCTTATTTTATATATAAGCATGCTATGTAAAATATTAGAATAATGTAGTCATTATGCAGGGACATTTTAGAAATTTGCATATATAAAAAACTTTTATAAAACACTTTGAATTGTTTTAAGTTCTCTGAAGCCCCATTTGCTGTTGGCTTGCATCTCTACATTTAAATTCAATTATATTTTATATGGTTACAATATAATAAATAAACCATATATATTTTCAGCACTAGTTTGAATATGCTTTGATTTGTTTGAAAATTTATTTCTTCTTATTATTTCTTTAGGTATATTTCTTTAAGTCTTATTGTGTTAATTGGTTGGGGCAATGCTAATGATTTTAAGTTCTCAGCTTGAAGCTTCCATGAATTGAAAAATAAATTCCAATACATTTTAATCTGCCACCAATCAGGAGCTGACACAGGCTCTCACACAACTGAGTCTAGCAGCTCTGCTAATGGAGATCCTGCTTTAAGCAATATGAAACTACCTAATGAATTTGAACTTACCACACCAAGTAGCCCATCAGCAGAAGATCTAGCTTTTATGAGAAGCCAAGGGGCCATACCTAAAAAGATTCGGTCTAGATCAGTCAGGCAAAACAATTCTCTTAAAGGTAAATTTTTTCAATGTATATACAGAAGAGGTAGATAAAAATTTGTAATAATTATGTTTTTTACATTTTATTTTGATTGATAGCAGTAGTAGATTTTATCATAGGCAAAGGTAAATCTATTATGAAATAAAGTATATGAGAAAAGTTTATCCAAAAAAGACAAATTTGGATGAACTGCCATTTATTATCATTGACTGGCTAATCAAATTGCTGCTCGCATTTCTAGCTCACCATTTTAACTGTGGCTCGCATTTTTAGTTCAGTATTCTGTCATTTTATAGCACATTTTTGTCGTTGCTTATGTCCACTATGTATGCCCAAATTTATTTATTTTATTTACCCTGAATTACACAAAAATGCAACATGTCCCCAGTAGAATATTTTACGCAGTTTTTTTATTTGATTTCTTTTTAATGATACAAACTATTTTAGACTTAAAATATCAGAAATTTCTCAACAATTCAGCAAGTTTATTCTAAGTTAACCAAAAATTATATTTAAAATGTGCGTAAAAAAGTTGTGTTATCTTGATAAGTTGGATATCTTCATATTGGCATACACTTTGAGCTTTAATTCTATTCATAAGTTTATATTAGTTCATTCAATTTCCTTAAAGAAAACTTTTTAAAAAAAAGTTATCACTTAAAAATTGTTTTGTCTGAGGGGAAAAGTAGCTTGTTAAACTGGCTGTCTCTTTTTGGCATATTTTAAAAAAACTTACAATTTACCATCATATTTGACAATAAAGTCTGTTTTTTAGTCTCATTAATATTTTCCGTGACAGATCATTTCTCTTCACCTGAACATATCTTTATCTAGCAGGATCTACAAGCCCAGGATCAACTGACTTGTCAGACCCAGAGGAAATACGACGCCGGCTCATTGAAATCCTTTGGGATCCACATCAACATACAGAGGAGCTTAGACAGTTACAACAATTCGTTAAAATGAAAAGTACATTAATTTTAAAGAGTAAAAAAATCAAACAATTTTATTAAATATCACTTGAAGAAAATGATAAAAAAGATAGTTCATAAAACTTTTTGAAGTGGTACTTAACATCAGGGTGCTCAATTCTCATGCACATACATTTAATTTAAGACTTGTCATCTGTAATTTAACCTAATAAAAAATTGATTCAGCTATTCTTGTAATTTATGTCCACTCCCCCTAATCTGACCAGAACTTTATTTGTAGTTACGGCTGTCTTATGGTCTGCTGAAACTACCTTATATTTTCTTTCTAAAGCCAACTTTTTGTACATTGAGTAAAAGTGTTGTTATTGTAGATAATCAAGGTTATGGTCTACATTCTAAAAACTTCGACTGCTCTATCAGAAGCTATAAAATATTAAACATCTGCACTTACCTTATTTATTTATTGTATTTATTTTTATGAATGTTTTAATAAATTGTTTTACAAATGTATCTTAATGTACATGTTTTCGATACTTTTTAACAAAGAAACAAAAAAATGCCGGTAATTCTTGGGGTTACACACTTTCTATTCTATTCCCTACCAACGGGGGGGGGGTCGGGTCGGCTTATGAACGAACGGGCTATAGAACGAGCATTTATGGTAGTAATGTTACCTTAAATATTTATATTTTCTCTTAATGATATTCATTTGTTTGTTGTAATGTGAACTAAATATTTATCAATACACATATTTGAATAAACTGTGAAAATAATATATATTTGACAGAAAATCAGTCAAGTATGAATGAAGGTATTTCAACAAAAGAAAAAAGTGAAGACCCAAAGGGTAGGTGCAAATATCTTAAGATACTAATTTACAGTATGTATTAAAACTATTTTTCGTTGTTACAGTAACGAGCCATCAGCACACCATGTCTAATTTTCAATTAGCTACTCTTATTAAAGCTGTGTTTTCAGAATTGCAATGACCGGATCTAATATTTTTCCAGCCAAACTTAGTGCCACAAAAGAGGAGGAGGAAGGAAACTTAGTGCCAAAGAAGGCTGAAACTCTTGAAGATGACAGGAAGCCGTCAACAACGCCTACAGAGTTTTCTGCTCTCTTGCCTGCCAATCCTCAGCTGAATCGTCCAACTAACAGGCGAGCCAGGTAAATTGTTATTTTTGATGGCATGCAGAGATCACAGTTCTCCTTTATTTACAGTTATATAGTGCCAACGCAATTTATTAACATGAATACTGATAATATTATATTAAGTAGTAGATTTTAAATAGGGGGTTGTTTATTTTGTAGTTGTAAGACTACCATAATGTTCATTGATATCAAATTATTTTACAGGAGAGTCAGTTACAATCTTAAAATGTTAACATCCCACAGACTGACTCTTATGGACGAGTCCTCTAGATATCAATAAACAATTCTGACACCATTCTAACCACACCAACAATGTCAAGGAATGATCTTGCGTCTATAGTGAATGTCTCGTTGCTATTATTATTATCAATGACGTTCAAAGACTTAGAGACATGACTGTGAAAATAAAATGTCCTCCAATTACAGATGATCTTTTTTATTTCCATTAGACATGAAATAGTAAACAGTTGCACAATCTTTATAGATATAAATTGTCATTTATATGTTGCACCAGTGTTTCATTTAAAAATGTCCTCCTATTGAATTATAATTTTAATCACTCAATACACCTACTCAAGTTATAAGTATAACTTCCACTTGTACAATTAAAAAAAACCATTTCATTCTTTATTTTGGCATTGAAATATTTATGTAATTAGTGTTCTATAACTCAGTTATATTACAGTTATACATGTTGCTTGGAGAAATAGATTTCTGTACAATGAAATTTGCATCCCAAAAGATTAAGTTTTGTCAGAAAGTGGCATTTCATGATTAATTTTACACATTGTATTTGTGCAGTAGTTTGTAGATTTAAAAATATTAGTTTCACTGAACTGGTTCTATTAACGAAAATTGATACTAACACTTAACCAGAACTCATTGTCTATTTATCAAGAAAATATAAATGATTCTCACTTTTTGCAGGCGAAGACGGGGTCGTCGATCTGTGCAACAGAAACGAGGCTCTCCTCCATTGGCAGCTCTTAACATGATAGTAGGTGATGAAGGCCATCTAGCTACTTCTCATGATGATACAACTGATGGGGCTGTTCATTGGTTTCAAGATGAGCAGGGTAATTTTAGCTTTTTAAAAATTCCTCTTCTCGAGGTATTGTTTTGCATTAATTAATCTTGAGTCTTCAAAACCAATTCATTTCATTTTTAAAAAATTTCTTGCATATATTCTGCTTGAAAAACATGTTCAACTTTATATAAATCTTTTTTTTTAAACCTGCAGGTAACTGGATGTCTTATTCATTTGGAGAGAATAGCTCAGGTGTAGCCTTAAATATTGGCGATGTTAATTTGAATGCTTCTACTAGTGCTCCAGTTGAGAGAAGAAGACATCACGAACCAGACAAGTAAGGAATATATCTTTGGAAAGAGACAGTTTTTAATTCTTTGAATGCTGCTTTTGAATATCATAACAAGAGTTAAAGTTTTTTAATTAAAGCGTCATGAAACTTACATACACTTAAAACGTAATTACACTTTGACACCAAACTAAAAGATGAACCAAATGTTGCGTACTGGGTTCTGGATACTATCTTAATAAAGACAGACTCTTGTCGAATAGAAGATGTTCTTTATTGAACTATAAATACACGTAAAATCCTTCCTACAGCCATCGAGACATCACAGTATACAGGCTTACAGGATCACAGTCTTTACAGCGTTCGAGACCTCACAGCACAGGCATACAGGCTCGCAGCCTTCTAGTGTTCGAGCAAACCTCGATAACACCATCCGTCAACAACACAGCTCTGGCCGAACGACCCCACACTGACTTTACAAGTCTCTCGTATCTTTTCTCCTCTCGTCTCTCGCTCGTCTCTTACTCGTCTCTTCACACACTACACAGACCCACACTATATATAGCCCTTGCGCGCACTCTCAAGTCAAAGCCTGACATTCCAAAATCCGTCAACTGAATAAAGTTCAAAACATTCTCACGACAACTCACAACACTGATTGACAACTCAGTAACAACTCAGAACTATTCATTGACAGTGATTCTCATACCTTGACATATCCCCCCTCTTCCGTTAGATTCTACTTGCTAGTAGAATCTCACAATCAAAATAAGTCAGGGTATGGAATCACTAAACATTCATAACACATCATGAAAATAATTGGCCTTAATACATGAACAGCATCATATGAATCATATACATACATCATATTAATAATC